>JAIKVE010001336.1:0-12321 GCA_024679115.1 Phytophthora pistaciae
GCTAAGTACGATCGGCTTCTCCCGATGGCCTGTCTGCGGCCGCCGCTGCAGTGTCGGTCAGCTCGAAAGTTACGCGGCCGGCTGGCCGGTGGCTGCGACTAGGGGGCTGCAGGCAGACGGAGGCAGGTGCCGGCAGGAAGGCAGGCAGCGACTGCGGGGGTGAGAGCTGAGCTAGCACCTCGCACTTCAGAGCGCTTCCCCTCGTAATGTGTGTGCCCCGAGGAAGAGAGTGATGCTCAGGAGACTGAAACATCTTGCGCTTTGTATGCCGCCCCGGCGTCCAATCAGCAGTGAGAACTGCCTCGACCGTTGCACTGCGAGCAAGTTGAAGCGAAAGCGTCCTCAGTAGATCACCATGGGCATTAATTCTGTGTGCGTCAATGCGGTGCTGGTCATGGTACTCGCCCTGGACATGCATCGCAGCGTTGTTGTCGCCGATTGAAGGCGATGCCGTCGGTGCGCGCGCGTACGCCGCGCTCTGGCATTCCTGCTATTAGCGAGCCGAATAAGACGGTGGCGACCGCGTCCCTTCACGCGCAACGCACTACGTGGCGGGGCTCGCTCCTCGCGTCTCTGCTGCTGCTGCTACTGCTGCTTGGTCTGCTCGACGCTGCACTGCTCCAAAACTATGGAAGACTTGCTGTCCATTGTTGTGGGGTCATGCCACTACTTTCTACCGCGCTGAACGCGGGGCCGGCGATCCGGACGTTGGCGCTGAAACTGCACCAAGTGACGGACGGCCGTTCCACCCATAATCCCAACGGCGTTGAGCTCGCTGTATCGCTGGCTGGAAATTCAGACCAGTTGGGAAAACGCTAGCGGAGACCGAAGCCGATAGCCGCCGGCGCCGGGGAAGCATGGCGCTCCCTCGAGTGCTCCGTGGTGCACCGCCGTCGCTGCTGCTGCTGCTGATCCTGTCGACGCTAGCTCATGCGTCGCTCGCCGAGACCTTCGCCGGTATGACCATATCGTCGCGGATGGCGCAGCTCATCAACAGCGGCATCCAGTCGCCCAAGCTGAAGCTCAACGGGTCGCTGCCCATCGAGGTACAATACCTGCTGACGCAGAGCGATCTGGCCTGGCGAGACTTGGGCGGGACTCTGCAGCGACTCGTGCTGTGGGACCAAGGCTACGTCGTCACGACCAGCAACAAGACGCGCGAGGTCAAGGTGCGCTGCGATCTCAGCATGGATGAAGTCGTGGTGACACGTGACGAGTTCCAGGAGCTGAACAATTGCCCGTCAACGTCGTGCATCGACCCCGTGAGCGCGAACACCGTGCTGCGCGGAACAATTTGCGCCGACAGTCAGATCAAAGAGGTGGCCAAGTGCGCTGTCTTGGTCTCCGAAAGCGAGGCGAACGCAGCCTCGGTGACTGTGGAAACAAGTCTGATCTGGGGAGAGGAAGGAAACAACACCGACGTCCCCATGCCGACTGTGTACCGCCATTCTTTCGAGTCTTTCGCCATTACGCTGCAACCACCAAGCACCAATAGTGGGAATTGTCCCCGACAGCTTGATCTAGTGATCCCATGCACGACGATCACCTCCTCAGCGAACAGCAGCGAGTGGTGCACTCCACGCAAATCCGGCGTGATGGCAGGTCTCCTCCAAGATCTAGCGGAAGCAAAAGCGGGTACAGCCGACACTGGGACGTCAGGGATGTTGATTGCTATCTGGGTGGTGGCGGCAATACTTATCGCTGTACTCTGTGCCATTGGGGTCATGTACTTCCGCTACCTGTTTCGACGAGAACAGCGTCCAAGCACCAAGTTGGACCTCATGGAGAAATCAGCACTGGAGCATTGCGCTCTCACCCCCGAAGGCGTCTTCTTCGTGAATACAAACGGCAGCAACGGTGCCACAGGCTCCATGTCGTCCGAACTGTCCGATCTTGAGGCTGAGCTGGAAACGGAAGTTCGAAGGGGATACTCGAGTGCATCAGGACCGTCCGAGGTTGATTACTCTGACGCCCTTGGAGCTTCGCAAGTGCTGCTGCTTTTCCAGAATGACCCCGTCGTTCTTGCCTTACGTGTGCCTATCATCGACGTGAACGGTGACAAAATGATATCCCGTGGCAGGGATGGCTCTCCGAATGAGGTTCTTGTTGGAACGCTAGGATCTCGCGAGGTGGTTCTAAAGCGACTACGGGTACCGAAGCGCAATGACACTCATGCTGTTGAACGGCTCGCACGTGAAATTCGCATGGCTGCGACGTTAGAGCACCCTAACATCGCGAATCTCGTGGGTATTGCCTGGAACTCGTTCCAGAATCTGATGGCTGTTTGGGAATATCATCGCAGTGGTGACTTACGTCGGGCGCTGCGAAGCGGTAGGAAGGCTCAACATTGGACGTGGACTCAGCAAAAGCTGCAGATTGCGATGGGGATACTGCGGGGTTTGTCGTTCCTTCACACACATTCGCCACCGATTATCCACGGTGCAATTGAGCCGCGTCACATCTTGCTAGACTCTGCTACAGGAGAGCCGGCACTCTGCGGGCTCGGCCATTGTGCCGGCCGGGCTTCAACTGCTTCAACTTCTAGTGGCAAAAGGGGCGAACCTGGTGAAGGTAGCATTTGGTGCAGCCCCGAGGTGCTGTCAGAGAGCAGATTCTCGGAGAAGGCCGATATTTATTCCTTCGGTGTGGTCTTGGTGGCTTTGGACACGGGGAGGCTACTAGTAGATGTCCCCAGAGATGATCTGCAGGATATGTTAACGCCTGTATGTCCTGAGTTCATCCGCAAGATCGCCCACAACTGTCTACAAAACGACCCGAGCTTGCGTCCTACGTCTCGAGAGCTATTGAAGCACCTGGAAGATATATCTTGTACCAGCAGCCCCTGGCCTTCGTGCGAATACCCCAAAGCTGCTAAACGCAGACTGGAGTATGACGACGAGCAGATTGTACGAGCAGTCTTCTGTCTGTAGTGTGCGCCCACGACTTTCGGTACTCGACCGTTCGGATTGTACAGGGCTCCAGCAAATGTACCCCAAGAGTATGTGTAGTGTTGATGTTCTTCCCGTTGACCTTATGAAGTATGCACATGTACGAAGTACATAAATGACCTTGAAAAATACTGTATGGTTGGGTTAACCTCCTCCATCTATCTCAACGAACATCTCCTACTTTTCTACAAGTCCGAGAAGAACTGCTCATTGGCCGTAGGGAACGCCCGGCGACCGCCAGCCGCGTCGCCCATGTCCGAATCATCACTGTCGCTGTCGCTGTCTGCATCCTGCATCTCGGTATCCATAGGCAAACCAGCCGGGGCCTTCTCCTCGTTCTCATCTGCCACATCCTCGTCTTCACCATCATCCTCATCGAAAAGGTATCCGACGTCCCAGAAGTGCACCTTGTTGGTGTGGGAAACGCTCCCGATGATCTTCTTGTCGTGAGAGAACTTGAGGCTTTCCACCGGGAAGTCTTCGTGGTCTCCGATCAGCCCCAGGAGCTTGTTCGGATGCAGCTGCACCACACTGATAAGCAGAATAAATCCAAGTCAGCATCAATATATCCTACTGGAGCCTGCGCATTAGTTCACAAACGTACCGAACGATGCCGTCGCTCGATCCCGTAAGAACAGTGTCCTCATCCACCTTGAGCAGAGCCTCAACGGACTCCGGGTGGCCAGGGAATCGGTCCGACATGTCTCCCCAGGTGCCCCAGCTGAAAATGACGAGCACGCCGTCCTGCGAGCCGCACACAATCTTGCGGCCGTTCTTGACCACGGCGACAGAGAGTAGCTCGTCGTCCAGCTCGTCACTCTTGCCCGCCAATGCGTTCTTGCGCAGATCGTAAGCCGACAAACGTCCGTCGCCGCTCGTCGCCAGCAAAAAGTGTTCGTGCGCTGGGGTCGTCGCGAAGCCGGAAATGTAGTCCTGCAGCCATCGACCCAAACGTTAGCAAAGAAAGAATGAAGACGAATTGCCATCTACTACCAATGAAAAAACATACCGTGTGCTCCTTGAACTCGGACAGACACCGGTGCTGCCGTGTGTCCCAGATCTTAACGCAGCCTTGGTCGTCACCGCTTGCGAAAACGTTCGCCGACAGCTCGTGCAGGCGGTTGACAGGGTGGCTACAATAACAACAATATAAACTCAGCATCGCGCTTGGGGATGCATCTCTTTCTTCTTCCTTACTCGTGGGCACGCATCTCCGCCCACGTGGGGTTTCCGAGCGTGTCGAAGGCCCGAATCGACTTGTCCGCCGAGGCTGTGTAGAGAGCTAAAGCACAATACAATAGGTCCAATAGTCAGCACCACAAATCAACCCAACAGCCAGACAGCCAAACAAAAACCAATCGTACTCTGTCCGTCGGGGGCGAAGAGCAGCGCGCGCACCGCCTCCTGGTGGTTCTTCATCTCCAGAACCTTGGTGTTGGCATCCTCCGAGTACTTGTAGCTGCACGCAGGAGCACCAGAAACGTCAGCCAACTGAATCAATCACTTGGTGTCCGCAAAGTCGATGGCTGCAGCGCTTACACTTCCACGACGCCGTCGATGGAGCCCACGGCCACGATGTCCGTCAGCGGGTGGAAGTCGATGTCGAACACCTGGCTGTTGCAGTAGATCTCGTCGGGCGTGTGGTCGTCCAGGTCCCCCATGGTCGTCTCGGTCTGGGTTTCGCTCTGCTTCGCTTCGAGTGCGTGCGTAGCCACTCCACCAAACGCTTTTGACTGGCCCACGGACTATTGCTCGTCAAATGTTGAAATTTAGGGAAAATGGACCAATCAGAAACGGATTAAAGAAGGGGTAAAGCGCAAAATTCTGCGTTAAATATGAAAATGAGGCGGTGGTGGTGGTGCTGAGCTGCTGGCTGGCTGCATGGGCGCAGCAGGCTGCTAAGCGTCTAGGTAGGAGCTAGCTACGTCTCGGAGCAAGAGGCAACTCGGGTCGTTTATAGGTAGTCGGAGAACACCAGGTGCTCGTCGACGTGGGCCACGACTGGGTTCCTCTGGATCGCCAGCTCGCGCGAAATGGACGCGAACTTGGCCTTGATGCGCTGCTTGGGCACGTCGAAGCGCGTGCGATTGCGAGCGATCTTGGCACGATTCACTTCGACGATGATACTCTGCGGCAGGTTGGGCAGCGCGGAAGCAGCCGGTGACGGCACATTTGCTGCGTCCGTCGGCTTCACTCGGCTAGTACTGCTGCCGTCCGTGATGACCATGCTGCCGGCGCGTCCGTTGCGTACCAGCCAGTCCATCTCCGGGGCAGGGATCTTGTGCAGGGCCTTGCGACCAGAGGCCTTCTCCTTGAGCGTGTCCATGAGCACAGTCACGTTGACGCGGAACTCGCGCAGGAGCAGCTCCGGCGCAGGCACGTACTTGGAACGGTTGTCGCGCTTCAGGTTCGAGTGGCCGCCCTTGCCGATCACCTTCACGAGCTTGTCCAGCTGCGCCATGCCGGCGTCGCCAAGGTCCACGCGGTTGCGGTGGTGGCGACGCTGCTGCCGCTCCTTGGCACTGAGCTTCACGGCCACGACGTAGTCCTCGTCGAAAAAGTCGAACAGGACGCTGGCCGTCTGCTTGGGGTTTCCTACCGCAAGCGAGTTGACGATTGCTGCCGACTGTTTGGCGCAGGGGCGCAAATACCTCTCCAGCTCGGTGCGGAGCTCCCGTTCGTAGTTTAGCTGGCCTGGGGTGATAGCGCCCGTCGCACGGCGCTTCAAGACCGCGGATGCGGGGCCGGCGTCACCCACCACGCTCGCGATCACGCTGAACCTGCCAGACGCCACTTTCCTGTCGCGCAACGATGTGCGACGCACGCTGTCCAAGACGATCTGTCCTCCGAACAGACTGGCCAGCGAGGTTTCCCATAATAGACGCTGCAGTCTCGTCACGTTATACCGGTCCAGGATACTCCTCGCGTGGAAGAACCAGTAGTCTCTTGAAGGAGATCCAACATTCCTGGCCTCTCCGAGAGCGCTTGGCGAGCGGCTGCTGTCGTTCTTCTCGTCCTGCGCCTTGCGCCACGCGTAGAAGCTGCGCCACTTCTCGGACGAGAAGTCGAAGCTCTGCGCGAACTTGGACACCGTGCGGAACGCGTAGCCGCTAATGGCCACGCGGCCTGCGTAAAAGAGCTTGACCATGTCGGAGCTGGATGCCTTGCCCGAGTAGATCCACAGGAAGTCGTCCATCGAGATGGTCACCTCGCACGTGGGGCGCACGTCGGCAGCGCTCGCGTTCTTGACCGTGGCCACGTTGCGGTCATCGCTGATCTTCACGGCATACGTGGTCTTGGGCTCAGCGTTGTCCTCGTCCTTGAACTTGAAGAGGATCGTGCCGCCGAAGCTCGTGCTAGACTTGACGCTGAACTTGAGGAAGTCCATTACCTCGTCGATCTCACGCTCCTTCTGCGCCGGCGCCGCAGCCGCCGGCGCACGCACTGCTTCGTCCGCAGCACCCTGATCGCTGACCGCCACTGCCGTCGCCGTCTCCATGTTCACGTCGACTGGAGCGATGGACATCCACACCTGCACCTGTGGACAGCGTGATGCGACCTTATTGCTACGCTGGGGAGCCCTACATTTTCCCCGAGGTTTTTCCCCCCTCGTCCTTAGGGTAGGGAGGCGTGTGATTGGTGGATGACACGAGGTTTTATGTGCAGTACACATTCTTAGATCACGACTAGATTACTACCACCCACATCTAGACTACGGGCTTCACCGTGTGAGCAGGTTCGGGCCTCGAGGGCCCCCGGACTCACGCTTTCTGCTAGTTACTGATCTCTACGTCGAGGCCGCTGCAAATAGCCGGGTCTTGGCCGCCCATGTGCGTGCTCTTCCGTGACGAACATCAGATTGCGGGCCGCATTCTCGTCGCGGTCCCAGTACATCCTGCAGGTGCTGTTGGTACAGTGCAGGACATTCCGGGATCTTGTCGCGCGAGGGTGTGCTGATACGCCGCGTGCTTGAGGTTGCGGGGGCGGGGGTTCCTCTGCTTGAGCTGGGGGCTCCTCCTCCGGCTCGGCTCGTCGTCGCCTCCCAAACTCCGTCTCCGCTAGATCACCGTGGCACACGAAGCACTTCTTGCTGGTGAAGTACTCGTCGACCAGGCGTACAGTAGCACGTCTGGACAGCTCCTTCACGAAGCCCTTCAGCGGGGGCACGGCGTTGCCGCGGAGGCCTCTTGGATTGCTGAACTCGCCGACTTCGACGAGCGTAGAGTCGTCGGGCACCGGAACCACGCGAGCTGCCACGTATCCGAGCGCCTTGAACTTGTACACGTAGTTTCGGAATCGCCACCGCCGAAACGCGTGAGTGGAGCTGAAGTCGATCAGGAAGTTCGCGTGTTTCCAGAAGTAGGAGAGCCCCACCCAGTAGTCTTGCGTCGAGGCGGACCAGAAGGAGGGCATGTTCGCGAGTACTGCTGCGTACACCGGCTCTCGTTTCTTCAGGTTCTCGAACCAGTACTCGCGCTGGTTAAACCCGGCCAGATGTCGGTACTCCTTCGTCGAGCATGACACCGACGTCACGTCATGCTGCCGTGCGCGTCCGTGTTGCTGCTCGGGTCGCTGGTGTCGTCGGAACTCTCGCCAGATTTTCGGTCCGTTCAACGCCCGCTGCTTCAGCTTGAGACGGCGCTGACGCTTCCTGCGGCGCCGCATCCGGAGCCTCCACTTGGGTGACGCCGTATTCCGAGTTCGCTTGATCTTCCTGAAGCGGTAGAAAACGTGGGGGTGGAACGTCGCGTCAGCCTCCGTACGCCTTGATGCCGTAGCACACATGTTGCGTATTCCAGGGTCGTCGCCGATGATGCGCGTTGGCTGATAGTCCCGAGGAAGCCGAGGTTGAAAGTCGAGGCAGTTTGAGAGCGGGGGGCCTTGTCTGGGGTTGAGCTCACGAGTGAGGTGGATGCACGCCTCGTAGCCGTTCGTCGAGCTGTGGTGGTCAAACCGCCATCGCCCTGTTTCGAACTTGCGAGTGTTGACCAGGCACCGCCAGGCTTCGTCTTTAACTTGGGAAAACTCGGACATCTTTGGGTAGCGTAGACCGCCGCGCTCCGATCTGCGCATGAAGCCCTTCAGAGGGTCCAGGTCGAGGCGTCCTCGCTTTTCCAGGTGTTCACGCAGTCGATGCCAGGTATCCAGTAACACCGCCGTCGAGATGGCCATGTGACCCGGTACGAACTCCGTGGTGAGCGGCAGTAGGGAAAACAGCCGGATGCCGCGCCGTCGCTCCTCCTTATCGTCAATGTGGGCCGCGATATACTTCAGCATCTCGTACTGGCGCTCGAAGAAGTAGGCTTTCTCCTTCTCGATGTTTGCCGCGGTTGGCTGTGTTTTCAGAAATTCGCGGAGGTGGGCGGCAGCCTCTCGAATCGGACCAGACACGCCGCCGACGAACTCGTACGCCTCCTTGAATTGCCAGTACATCTCGCTGTTCGAGGCAATGTTGAAGCGCAGCTTGCAGTATGCCACCGTTCGCTTGTAGTACTGCTCCTTCAGCATGACCTTCGCGTTGGTGAGCATCTCCTCAGCCATCGCGTTTTTAGACGCACTCCAGTTAGCGATACGGGGTTGCTCGTAGCCTGCCGTCTCCGCACGAGCACTCCGGTACTGCACGATGGTACGGTATAGCTCCGGGTCCCAGTGCTCGTGTGTTGCGTCGAATTGGGGTAGGCCTGCTCCAGCTAGACATCTGTCGAAATACACCCGCTCCAAAGCCGGTAGAGGGAGATCCTCCTCGATACACCGTAGAAAGTGTAGATTGCTTAGTCGGGACCCCTCCATCCGGATCTGGTGCAGCGTCCGCACGCTCCGCTCGATCTCGGCAACGAATTCAGTGATGGCGGCCTTCGCGTCGTCGTCGGGAGGGTTCACGAGCACGGAAGCCAGCTTGCACTTGACTGTCGTCACTTCTGGGTCTTCGCAAAGATGAGCTTCGCTCAGCAGGAGGCACACTTCCTCGTAGGCCGTCATGTTGGTCCGTTGTCGCTTGGTAGGCCGCAGCCTAGGCCTGGGCTCGCCCACGGCGAAGACCTGGGCTTGCCGCTTGTTGCGGGCGCGGGGCATTGGGGGGGGGAGGGTACGCGAGGCGGTGGAGTCTAGAGTAGGCGGGAAGGCGCAAAATGTGAAGTGGGAACGACGGGAGCGGTGTTTTTACAAGCTTCGCACTCACTGCAGCGAGAGCTATGCACCCTTGATATCCAGCCCGTGCGGAGCTACAAAGAGGTACACGTAAGTATCGCGCTGCTACAATAAAATTCATAAGTTGTTCGACATCCATTGCCCACCATTGTCATCCCCCCCCCCCATCAACGGGTTGTCACCTGGACGATAATGGGTTGAGTATCCGCTTGCGTGTGAAGTCATTTCTTGGTGCCTTTCGTGCACCCTACAGCCTTACGGTACAGCATGTCCAGGCGGCGGCGTGTACTGGGAGTCGCTTCGTGAGACTCCGCTCGTTTCTCATGTAAGCTCATGGAGGCCATTGCTGCGTTCTACTTGCCGTGGACAGTCCGCAACTTGAAACGCACCACCCGAGCAACCAAGCGAGCGTGAAGAGTCCAGTGGGCGACGTTATCTACCACCGCTACGACTTCGACACGGCCGAGAAGCCCATTGCGGTAGCCGTCGCAGTTGATGACAACGACACGGACGACGATGACGAGACCAGCGTCCGTCAGAGCTGCTCTCCTCCACCCGCACCGCTAGCGCCGTCGCCGCCCGGCCACTGCCAGTCGTTCGGCATTTGTCTCGGCCGACTAGTCGCTTTCCACACGCTCAACGCGTTCCTGGGCATCGGTGGCGCGATCCTCGTGTTGGTGCTCGTTCCTCTAAGTATTGGGCTCGTGCCGCTGTTCGGCGTGGGGATCGTGCTCTTCCAGCTGTCAGCAGCCGTCGTGGAGGTGCTGGCGAAGACGGACATCCGCCTCGCGAACATGGTGTCCAAGCGAGAGCCCAAGCTTCGCAAGGCGTACGGGATCCAGAGCGGGCTGTCGACGCACAACGGCTGCAGCAATTGGTGCCAGCGCCTCTTCTTCCTCTCGCCGAAGACGTTGCTGGCGATGCTCTACTTCGCCACTCTGAAGCTGGTAGTGGCCACGTTGAGCCTCATTGCCGTTTGGTGGGGGATCGTTCTCCCGATCGAGGCTCTCGTCAGCGTCGGACAAGCGGATGCGATCGGGTGGATCAACTACCAGAACCAACCCGGTGCTTACGTGGACATTGTCCTCGGCTGCTGGGTGCTGGGGGTGGGTTGCATTGCATTAGTCGCCACACCATCCGTGGCGCTGACGACGTGGGCTTGCGCTGAACGTGAGGACATGGCTGCCCTGGGTACTCCGAGAGCCGACATGGAAACTGTTGTGGTCCGAACGCCCACTCCAGACGCGAAGCCAACATTGTGTTAGTAGTACTGGTTCGCACATTGTCTATAATGCTTGAATACATTTGCAGTGTCCTCTCTAGATTTTGTGAGATGTTCGCAGTCTTCTTTTGGCCCAGAAGTTCTAGGGCCCGTAGTCCGTCGCCGTACGAAGCAGGTTCTGTAGAACCACTTGCAGCTTGTCCCAATTGGCGTCAAGAAGCCGGGTGGCCGTGCCAATGCAGGGCGAAACTCCAGATACACAGGCAGCCGATTTCCTACTACCTAGGTAGTTGACGCGGATACTTCCCCCGCGTTTGCCGGCCGGTTGCTGTCGGCTATTTGCGCGAAAATTATTCGAGCTGCTTGAATGCAACGCTGCGTTGGGTCTGGTGGCGGCATCTTGACGGGGATAAGTTTTACAACTTGTTGCTCCCTGTGGGTTGGATGGGCATCCTGTTGTTTAGACCTCTGGTGGCAATGTTGGTGCGCTTTGCAAGCATGACAACAATGCCACGTCATGCTGAGGTGAGAGCCGATAAATTGGCTTTTACATGGTCCGAACCTAAAGTTGTGTAATTTTGCGTGATGCTCCGATTATCAATGCAAAAAAAATGCAATGCTTGACTCAATAGACCACAACAAGTTCGATGCATTCGATACTTTGGGCGAAAGCATTCCCAGGAATGTGAAGGAGAGCCAAAACTGGAGCCAAATCGCTGCCTTCATGCACATGCACGCACAGTGCAAATGGTCCGAACTGGACCAACTCAGCTACAATACGCGTTTGCGGAGCCCCCCCCCCCAAAAAAAAAAAAAAAAAAAAAAAAAAAAAAAAAACTGACGGATTAAAAAATTAGTTGCTGCTGCAGACATTGACTACCCCTAATTATTACGAAGTACACAAGAGTCGGTATTTGAAGTTTTTGTTTAGTTTTGCGGGTGCACTCTGGCGAGAGAAAGACACCGACTGGACTATCTGGACGATAGTACCGAAACAAGATGCAAAAATACTCTGAAATATATTATTGTTAGTACTCTGTGCTTCATTTTTATCAACCTGTCTTGCAATCAACGAGAGCAGCTTCTTGCCGCAAAAACGACAACCTAAACTTCAACTTCTTCCACGTAGATAATAACCGGCGTCCGGGCCGCCTCTGATCATGTGCTTCTGAAAGTCAGCCAGAAGCCCGCAATAATGATCTCCGAAACACGATGCTTTCGGAATAAATACTACCCTCAGTGTTAGCTAATCTGCGTAGCGTAGCCTACGCTCATCGACGGATGAGCGTGCAATCCACAGGCTGTCGATGTAGAGCAGTTCGCCCACTCAGAGCATGATATTAATACGGATGCAATTGCGAACCTGGCATTGTCAGGCTGACAATCACGAGAGCAATTGAACAAGCAGATATCCGGAAGCTACACCAATATTCTACACAGTAATATTACTTCGTGGGAACTACAGGTTTTTTTGAGAGGGCAACCTGTGCAAGAGAATATGATTTTGTGGAGACCTTTACACCAGTACTCTGCACAGTAATATGACTTCGTGGGAACTACGCTTTTATTTTCGGGAGGGCAACCGCAATGGAATGGCTTCCTTCGTGCAGGGCAATCACTCCAGGCGACGGAGGGGAGCGACCGGCATTCACTCGTGGCATTCAAGCGCTCGAGCTGCACCTCGTGCCGCTTTTCATCCTCCATGCTTAGTCGTTTGCAGTGGCGACACGCATTGAGGACACCGGAGCCGTCCACATGGACGTGAAAGGTCATGGTCATGGGCGGATCCTTCTAAAATCTTTCCGTATGGGAATCGAGCGGCCCGCAGCATAGAAGCATGACCACTTCGCGATCCCGCAGAACAGAGAGCAACCAGGGCGCAGCAGCAGGAGCACGAGAGCGAGGAGCAGCGGCGGAAGTAGGCAGAAAGCAACAGGACTAGGATGCGGGCGCTTCGGACGCTCGCCCTGCTGGCTGCGGGGCTCACGCTGTGGGCGCCGCCGG
>JAIKVE010001337.1:0-12319 GCA_024679115.1 Phytophthora pistaciae
TCGCTGCGCGAGCAGCTCCTCAGCAGCTTCGACCAGCTCGTGAGCTGCCCGCTTCCCGCCAACCTCGCGGGCGAGCGCGAGTTCGTCGAGCTGCACCAGAGGATCCGCAAGGAGCACGCCTCCATGCACGGCAACATCGCCGAGGCGGTGCAGGCGCTCGAGTACGAGCCCCAGGGGCTCAGCGAGTCGCTCGACAACTTCTACAACTCGCGCATCAGCAACCGCCTGCTCGTGGACCAGCACCTCGCGGCGCAGACGCCCAAGGTCGGCTTCTCGGGCATCGTCAACGACGAGTGCTCGCCCGTCAAGATCGCGCGGGACGTTGTGCAGAAGGTGCATCCGCTCTGGACCGAGAGCCTCAGCGGCGAGCAGCTCCCCGAGATCGTCGTCAGTGGAGACGAAGACGCCACCTACCGCTACATCCCGCAGCACATCGAGATCATCCTCACGGAGGTGCTCAAGAACGCGGTGATTAACAGCGTCGCGGCGGCCAAGAGGACGGGCAACGCCCCGCCGCCTGTCAACGTGTTGATCTCCGGCGGACCGCACGGTGTGTGCCTCAAGGTGTCGGACCTCGGTGGTGGTATGACTCGCCAGGAAGCCAACGCGCTGTCGAACTACTACCACACGGCGACGTCCCCGCCCTCGAGCGGATACGACCCCATCGCCGAGATCCTGGAGAGACGTGCTAGCGGCCTGGACTTCTCGGACTCGTTCGGCCTGCGCATCGCGCAGCTCTACGCCAAGTACTTCGGCGGTGAGCTGGCGATCATGCCCATGGAGGGCCACGGCGTGGACACGTATATTTACATGAACTGCCTCACGGGCGCCTCGGAGGTCAAGTAAGTCGAGTAAAACGATAGGTCGATTCACCAGCGACACTGGCTGAATTGAACTGAAGGGCCCTGCAGAATGAAGGAAAGTAACGCAGTGTGCACGATCTGACTTGAAAAACATTATCACTACCAAGCGTTTCCTGCCTAAATTACTCAGTGAAATCCGTTTTCAGCTTTTCAATCGACGAGATCACCGCCCATGCAGAGCATTCCGTTCCGGTTGTTTGTTGTGAACGACTTGGATCTGCAAGATCCCCACCGAAGTAAGCAATACATCGGGCACCCACTCGGTGTCGTCGATGAATATGAGTGCCAGCCTCTGTGGAAATCTAAAGCGTACGCGCGCCTACAAAACTATGCTTCCAGCTCTTGTGATTCACTATAGTAACATGTTGATACTCCAGTGGCGCCACGTACCCGCAGGAGCTGGGGTTGATTCTGCTTTCAGGTCCACGCACTGCGATAAAGTATCTGCGGTTGAGTGTGGATTGCGCTCGGGCGCCATCCCAAAGTAAGTGAAGGAAATGAATTTGCAAGCAAAACCTAAACTAACTACTCGCCTAGTTGCCATCTTTACAGATACGTCAATACACCAGGAGGGTGGAAACGGACGCCACTCTCTTGACGTGGTGTCTCGTTACTTCAGCACGGAATGGAAACAATGCTGGTAGAGTAATTTGCATGATATCAATTTGGCGTCCTATTCCTCACTGAAGTAGTTCGCATGTTTTTCTACAGCAAGCCTCTCGTCTGGGAAACATGTTCGTCGGCAACGTTAGACACAATCGAGGAAATCGACAGGGTGGTTTCCTTGGATATTCGCGAGTGCTTATTCCTCAAGCTTGTTATTCACGCACCGCACATTAACGCTCGCAACCAATTCCACCAGGTATCACTGTCCATTTCACCTCAAACTACTCTTACAACATTGATTTGCTAACTATTTCGCGCATAACAGGTTGTTCTGGAAAATATTGAGCTGCTCGGATCAACTGAAGATTCGTATCTTTCACGAGCTGTACCTGGTGGCAATAATTCCACGAAGTGTGTCTATGGTCACATCCGCCGCCCCAAACCGCTTCCCCCCGCAAATGACAACGAAGAATTGCAAGCCGTGTTGCTAGATGCGGGTATCCCTATGGATCTTGTAGCTCAGCTTACAAGCACACCTGACGCTAAAACGCCTGCTTTACCTCTCGAAGGTTGCAAGTCACAAGTCGCTGACAATAGCGAAGTGGTTCCTGAATCGAGTTCTGCAGACAAAGAATCCGCAGCTCTCCCTGCTATTGCTACAGCCGATGTATTGGAAACAAATGATGACGAAGACAGAGAACTACCTTCACCTTTTGACAGCTTGCTACGACATTATGTAGAGCAAACAGCTCGGGAAAGAGCTGTGCTCGAAGATATTCTTGCCACAAAACTGTGCGAGCTCAAAGACGACGTATCAACCTGGCAAACGCCTACGATCTCCTCCACGGATCCTGCGAACACTGTCGAGATCACGCTATATACATTTGGAGCTTTCTTCACGCAGTGCTTGCTTTGCGGGGGATCGGATATTCAAGTAATGTGCGTCCAAATGGCCGAACGATCTGCTCGATTGCTTGTACAAACTATTGGACCCATCTCCGTGTTCGAGGGCCTGGTAGCGCTCATCGTTCTCGCTATTCGGGATGCAAAATCCCCTCAAGTCTTTCAAGCTGCGGTTCATCTAGCCCACAGCGTGTTTCTGACCAATGTGGGCTACTCAAAGAACGAACCGCAGCAATTGGCGCCTGAAGGTACTGCTGCGTCAGCAAAAACGGTAGCCCTCGGGCTAATCGAAGATATCTCTCGCGCCAATTGGAGCCACGGACTTCGTATCATTCTCGAGTGGAGTCTTGCAAGCACCTTTTGCTGGTCGATTACTACTCAGGGTGGAGGAATAACTTCACAACCTACCAACTCATGTAGGCCTAAACCTTCGTCTCGGTCTGTAATTGCACCGCCGTCGATAGATAGGGGGTTTCTCCAGTTTGTCCGTCTGCTGATCGAGCAAGATTTAAGTCGAGCCAGCTTCTTCGATGAGCTTCTTGCTTTAGAACCTGCCGATACTGCGGCTGGATCGATTCTCGCGACAAACGTGTTTCGATTGTTCCGCTTAGTGCTGCGAAATGAAATAATTCGCTGTCAGCTCTCGACGAATGTGGGCAATAGCATCCAAAGCCTTTGCAGCAAATATGTAGCCTCTATAAGTACAACGGGTGGGCTCTCTCGTGGGGTTAATAACGATCTGTCGCGGCTTGCTACGGAATGCTTGGACGAAATCAGCCGGACAAATTCAAGCACACAGCAAACCACTACCAGCAAAGTCTACACGAAGTCCGTCCGCAAACACATCGAAGACTCAAATAATCCCAACAACCATCACACTCATTGCCATCGCCACACTCCACTTTTCATTCAAGACCCTTTCACGAATGCCGAGGCTGCCAAGTTCGCTACACATTTGCAACGATACTTTGTGACCCAGCCTCGCCCTAATGCGCTTTATCGACATTCATTTGTTCGTGCGAATGAAATACTTCCGGATGGGGAAGGAGAGAATTCGGTTGAATCGTTTCGTAAAGGCAACATCGCTTTTGAAGGACACGTTATTGCAAGAACGCCACCACACGAGACTTTTCACGACAAAATCCAGCGAAACACAGCTCCATTTGTATTCGATATCGACACTTCGATTCCCAAGAAGCTGCCCACAGCGCATTCCTCCCAACCAGCAGACAAGCAACAAATTGTGTCTGGTTTTGCTACATTTCGAGGAATAATTGAAAAGCGAAGTGATCCTCCAAAACGATCAAGTAAAGTTTCTCCCGCCGAAAATGTGCAAACTGCATCGACCGCACCAACTCCAAGGACCACACTCAAGACGACCGCTGCGCCGTCCGTGAAGATTGAGGAACCAGCGACTTCCTCTGCTGCCAGGATCCCTGTCACCAATAATGTACCTGCTGGTGCAGATATTGTAATGAGCCCAGTTCAGGGTATGAATTCCCCGCCAGATAGTACACCCGCGCACCAAATGCTTCCATCATCATCACAGCTTGACAAACCACCTGCGGAAGTCGCTGCTGCTGTTGAACAAGCCAAAGCGAAACCCGACGACAAGAAGCAGTTAAACAATTCGAAGCCGCCTGATCGACCTAAGAAAGACGCAACCAAAGGGAAAACCAAAGGCAAAGGTAAACAGGATGCGAAGGATCCAGACAACTGCGTGTTACAATAAGTTTTGTCTCAATAATAACTACTTGTATTGTTTTCCGATGGGCGAGAGAGTTCCACTATTCTTTTGACGAAGAGGAAAGTCGTATCGACGCTGATGTTCGGGAGGTAGTTTGCTGATGTAGTGACTGAGAAAAAACTCCTCGTCGACATCGTTGCAAAGTGCCAATACAAGTTGCTTGACTGCCTCGCGAATTAGGGCATTTTCGTGCTGATCTGCGTCGCTTAGCGTTAAGAAGCGCAAAATACGTCGAGGTGCAATATCAAAACTTGCGCAGCAGTGAAATGACAGTAGTAGCGCTGATAAAAGTTTCAACAGGGCCAGAAGCTGCTGATCTGAAGGCTGAGAGCTTTTGTGCTCGACATGCTTCAGAAGAAGGTGGGTCACGAATGTGCCTCGAGTTCGCGTGGAGCCTGCGATCTACAAAATGATGTCTTCAGTATTAGCTTGAGTTAAATGAAAACAGTAAGCAAGTGGCAGTCACTTACTTACCTTTAACAGAGCAAACGCAGCAGAATTGCGGACTGATGCCTCGCCGGAGTCAAGCCGCTCCAGGAGGCAGTCCACGATTTCCGTCATCTAAAGTAGCAAAAGAAAAAAAATCGCGTCAGCTCTAGGCACGGTTGCATGGCCCACTCGCACACTTACATCCAATTTTGAAGCAGATGTGTCTTGGAAATACGGCAACGAAGCCAGCAACGAACGGAGAAATGCACAACCAGCAACAAACACCTCGGTGTTGGTGTCATCCAATGCTGCGATCAGTATTAAAACGGTTTCCTCATCCGACATCGCATGATGGCGGGCCAACGGGGTTCTCCGATTAGAGCGACCTGCTGAAGTTTCCGAGGCCTCTGCAAGTGTCCACAATAGTGCTTCTTTCAGTTGAGGTTGACTGACCTTAAACCTCCTAAGTATACCGTTCTCCTTGGACTTTAGAAGCACTGCGGATAAATCCTGGCCATCCTTAGTCGACCTAGGTGAAGTTGAAACCCGCTGGTAGAGTATAATTTCTTGCTGCTTTCTTCGTCGTTCGAGATCACCGAAGCTTTCACACAGATCCTCTGTGCTGTAATTTTTGGTATCCGATTGTAATCGAGATAAGTTTGCCAGACGAGTTGGTGCTGCAGCTTGCTCGAATAAGTTTATCAGATGATTCGCTTCCCTCTCGAATGCAATCCACGGCAAAACCAGTGTACCATCACCAGCAAATTGGGCCAACTGCTTGCCAATCTGGATGTCAGCAATTATCTGCTCGGGGGTCTTCTGCTCCTGCGTATCTTTGATATAGACATCTGCTGCGCGCGGCGACTTGGCTTCGTAAGTTCTTACGGTCTTGGAAACAGTTGAATCGTACGCACTGTAACCTCGTCGTCGAGGCGACGGTGCATCCATTGTGGTGTTCTTCCGGGGAGACGGTATCATAGGCAATACGACGCTTGTCATCGGCTGAGGTCCTAGCGCTTCCACCGACGCCAGTCCAACTTGACTGAAAAGGTTGCTTCGTGTTTGGTGGCACGAATGCAAAACTAAGCGTAAATGGGTGAGTTTCGAGCACGGTCGGGGGAGCTGGACTTCTTGCAGCTCGCACGCAGCTACGTCTGTAGATTCATTGCTTAAAAAGCACACAAAGCCGAGCCTCTCAAACCGCATACCAGTCTTGCCGTCATGGATCCCATCGCTCGAGGCCAACGCCGACGACGTGAAAATCGCGACTCGAGTTGCAACTTTTAACGGGTGGGACAGCAGGTTAACCTGGTCAATCCTTGTTGGCAAGCCGTGGTTGACTCGAAACACAAGCTCCTGGGGAAACTCGCAGAACTTTTCCGACTCCCAAACCGCCAGCTGACCCCCTCCTGGCCGAGTCACGTTCGTCGCCGGGATGCGCTCGTCCTCGCTGGAGCAGAACACGAGCTCCAGATGAGCGACAGCCCTCCCGTCGCCGCTCATTGCTGCAGTACCAGCCAGAAATATCTACAACAACAAAGTGACATACACTCCTTGTTGAAGTTGTATGCTTTATTCTGTTTAGCAGGTTCAGAATGATGGTACATTTGTGTTTCGCACACAAGTTCCAGAAGACCCTATCTCAATTGTCACATTTCAATACGTGAGCACGTGCTCAATTCAAAGCAGTAAGAGGAAGAGATGCCGACGCTGAGCGACGAGGAGCAGGAGCTGATCCAGAAGGACCGCGAGGCCAACCCTGGCTGCTTCTACTCGACGGCGCTGTCGCAGTCCTGCAGGTCCATCAACGGCGACAGCAAGTGCGAGATCATCAAGAAGATCTTCCGCCAGTGCCCCAACTCGCGCAAGGAGCTCATCTCGAACCGCAAGGAGATCACGGAGGACGAGCACGGGGGCGAGGCGGCGGCCGGCGACTTCTTCAACCGCGAGAGGATGGACCCGCGCAAAGGGTGCGTGAGCTGGGTAGTCGGTCATTGAGTGGTGATGATATTGGGGTGGTCTGACGTTGTTCGGTACATTGGAAATGGTGTCTGGCGCAGAGGTGACCACGAGTTCGGCTCATTCTTTCAGCAACGGTGCGTGGTTTGAAGCAGTTCAGCTGGTAAATAGGGATGAACAGCAATGGTGTGCTAACGTTTGGGGTGTTGTGAACGCAGGGGTGACGACTTCGAAGCCCAAATGAGTCCATTCGACTTCCTCAGACAGGAAATGCTGCGACCTTTTGAAGGTACGAGTTGGGAGTTTTAGCTGGCTGGGTTTATAGTACTTGGGACAAAGTGTTGAATTGCTGGTGGTTTGCTGTTGCAGACTTTTTTGGTGGAAGTATGTTTGGTCGTGGGGATTTTAACCCGTTTGAAGGACTAGAAGGCGAGTTTGAGCGGATGCCCGTGCGCCCACCGTCGCCGACACCCCACCGACCATCGCGACAAACCCCTTCGAATCCACCGCATTACTCGTTTCAGCCGTCTCAGGGCCATGGGTCAAACGGTAGGAAATTTTCGTGTTGCTGGCAACGTGCTGCGTATTTCTAAAGTTTTGGTGTCGTTATACAGAGGCAGACGCGAAAGCGCGTGCACAAGGCAAAAGTGACATGTTTGCCGACTACTCGGGTCGCGTGGAGGAAGTGTAGGCGAAGACTGGGTCGGATAGCGCAGGTGTGGGCAGAAATCCTCCCCGGGCGAAGGTGTGGAATTAGGGAATCCATGATGTATTAAGCTGGATTGAGCCTTCGTCTTCGACTCAAATGTTTGGACCCGACTTGAGCGCTTGCGCAGGTCAGGAGCCTATCTGTTGAATAGACTGCCATTTGTTAACAGTAACGTCGGCTCAAGTTCTTTCGAATGCTATTCGAAAATTAACTTTACAGTGGAGGAGTGAATACGATGAAGGATTATTTTGTTTTACCAACCAGTTCTGCTTTCACAAAGTGGAGAGCAGCACGATGACAATGCGTTTAAAATCAAACCAGTGCCAGCACGTTGCAATGAGTTGTTGGAACTATAATCAAACCCTTCAAAAGGAGCGAAGAGCTTACCTAACAGATTAACAGCCATCCACGAGTAGCTACTGTAGTTGCATGTCGTATTCATTCCGTTGCGATCCACCAGTACTGGTTGAAGAATCTAAGCTGGAGGATTCTGGATGCGTCGTCAGAGCTGGGAACCTTTTCCACCGGGCCCAGCAGGGATCTTAGAACGGAGATGCTACATGCTGTAAGTAGTTACTACATGTACTGTAAACGATGCCATGGTGAAAATAACGCTTCAGAGGATTGCACACAACAGAGACTGGTGTTGGTTACGGGTATGATACTATAGCGGGTGCAGTGTTGTGGGCGGGTGAGTCAGGCGTCGTGACGACCCCCTCTGGTTGCACTTTCCGAATGAGTTCAATATTTTTTGCTGTTCGTTCGATGTAAAGGACTTCATGATGTTCAACGTCCAATATTTTCAACATCCAAGATTTATCATGCGCTTTGTGGCCACCATAAGCTAGGGGACATCGTTCAGCAAGTACTGTATCGAATAGTCTTTAACTCGTATTCTGCAGTAGCGGGCATTCATACAATTTAAAGTTGTTTATTCCCTTGAATTGTTTCCATTGGTCAGATCATGGAGTTCGTATTAACAAACAAGATACTGTATTTCACAAGTTAGAGCAAATAGCGTAAACGTAGCTTTCAGGTTATCGGCCCCATTTCGACAATGCTGCGACGATAGAAGAAGAATTGAGCTGCCAAAGCTGGCCTCTGCAATGGAGTCACTTCCAAATATTCAAGGATGAGACCAAGCCCAGTCTCCCAAGCTCTTCTTGTGGCCGCGTTGGCCGTGTCGTCGTCGTCCGCGTTCGACTTCAACAGCGTAAATGGCCCTGCGCAGACGGAAGGGACGGTGATGCCTCTTCAAAACCCGCCTTCCGGCGCCAAGGGTTTTGAAATGCCCACTTCGTCGTCCTCATGGACGCCCCCGACCGGTGGGTCGGCTGCAGGCTGGGCGCCACCAAGCAAGGAAGGTGGAATGCCGCAACAGGGGTTTCCAGGCAAGGGAGCTCCGGGGCAAGGCTGGCCGCAACAACCATCGGGATCAGCTGCAGGCTGGGGATTTCCAGGCAAGGGAGCTCCGGGACAAGGTTGGCCGCAGCAGCAAGGAGGTCAGGGCCAAGGCACATTCTGGGCCCCTCCTGGAAAGGGAGGCCAAGGTCAAGGCTGGCCGTCTGGATCTTCGTATTGGTCTCCTCCAGGAAAAGGAGGCCAAGGTCAAGGCTGGCCCCAGCAACCGTCAGGATCGGCTGCAGGCTGGGGATTTCCGGGCCAGGGAGGTCAGGGTCAAGGATGGCCTTCAGGATCGGAACCCCTGGGTGTCGACTGTAGTGGATCGAACGAGGGCGGGTGGACGCCGCCAAGTGGTGGTGGTGGTGAAGGCTGGGGAATGCCAGATAACGGCGGAGGTTGGACTCCCCCGAGCGGCAGCGAAGATTCGGAGCCCTTAGGTGTGGACTGCAGCGGATCGAGCGCGGGCGGGTGGACGCCGCCAGGTGGTGGTCAAGGTTTCGGAATGCCAAGCGGCATGGGCAGCGGTGGGTCGCCCCCAGGAACAGGTAACAGTCTTCGGGGATCGGGCTCCCAAGGAACGCCGCCGACCTCAACGGGGGGATCCGCTAACACCGAGCCTCCTACCCCCACTTCAAATGGAAGTGACACTGCTGAGCAACTGCCATCCTCAACGGGTGATTCTTCCGAGGCCCAGGCTTCAGGCATGGAAAGCGGCACTGAGGATGCAGGCTCGCAACCAGCTTCGTCGGGCACCTCGTCTGAGACCGAGGAGACTCAAGCGTCCGGCGGCACTGAAGCCCAAGGGGCCGACGATGTCACCCAGACTTCGACAACTACGGGGTCGTCGTCTTCCTAAACGCTGCTGCGTCAGCACAGTCGGGATTTTCTGTAGGTAGTAGTTGCAAAATTGAAACTTGGGGGAGAGAACCTTGAGGGTTAAGTAGCCTACAAACAAATGTGTCGTACAATATGTGAAGCAGAAAATCATTGTCTAGCCCGCCTTCTTTATGTGGTTAGTAGGTGTAACGCGAGTAATTGAGTGCTAACTGAAGTCCATGATGGAGATATCGACAATTCACATCGAACGCTAGGCCCTGTTGAAAAGCTCGACTTGCCTCTGCAAAGCGGCCAAGTCCGCATAGCGCACAACCTATGCGATAATATCCCTGTAGTAGTCCAGATTACCCCCATACAAGTTAAGTCGTGAACGTGCATCGTCAACAAACAGCTAATAGGTGACGTACTACGGTTGACTTCGGGTCCAGGGTGACCACCTGCTCAGCGTCCTGCAATGCTGCCGAATACTTCCCCATTGCTGCCAACAGTGTGGATCGCCGCGTGTACATGATAGCCATGTTCTTTTGAGTGTCCGTGTTCACGCGCATAATTTTGTTGTATAGCTCAAGCATCTTCTGCGCCTCCTGTAGTGGAAGTGTCGTCGGTGCATCAAGCGTCAACATGGACAATGAGAAAGCATTGCGGCCGTTTGGATGTTCTGGTGCGCCTCGTTCTGTTTGCCGCGCAGTGAGCTTCGGAGATAATGTCGGCAACAACGAAACGCTCGGCTCACTGGAGAAGTTGTGCTGCTGTCGCAAGGAGCTGGTACTCTTCGAAGCTCTTAGCAGAACAGAGTCGAGCTCCTCACCCGCTGTAGCAGCTTCGGGTTTGCGTGACAAAGGCAGAATTCCGTGTGACTTGGACAAAGGTGAGTTCTGCTCTGCAAGCGAAGCAATTTTCTGGGAGAACTCGATCGACTCCAAGTGAGGCCGCGAGTTGCGTAGTGTGAGTTTATGGGCCCCACAAACATTTTCGTTGTATCGACCTCTCTTGGTAGCAGCCACGCAATCGCACTCGAGGAAACCAGGTGTAGCGAAAGTCTTGGCCACGGCGCCGGATTTCGGGCGCTGTCCAGCTAGTCGACTTTCACGGAATTCGTCCAGTAGTGTATCCCGAGACGTCTGTGCGCTTGCTTCCTCGGATATGTCGTTAACCACGTTCTCAGTCATTGCTCGATTGTTGATTGTGAACGTGATGGAGAGCTTGTGTCTGTAATTAGCTTAGCTTGCCTTTGGACCAAACAGAAACTTGGCTAGTCTAAAATAATGTTTAAATCTTGATTTACCAGAACTTCCAACTAGGTGCTGTACGTCTCTGTTTACGTTGCTGGCGGCGAGTTCTCACTCCAACCTGCGTCGGGGTACTCGGCTCACCGAACATTGTCCAGCGTTGGTGATCGTCTTCCTCGACCCAGCGCAGATCGTAATCTAACGAATCATCCGCTGTTATCGCCCGCAGCACTGAAGGCACACAATATCCTCGCAATGCTCTTTGAGCTCGATTCGTCGCAGTCTGTAAGACCGACCACACCGGTTTAAGCGATTCTCCGATGCTGGTTGATAGGTATGCAGCAGCCTCAAGTGTTGAGACGTACTGGAGCTGACTTGATCTCCATCAAATTTATCGTCATCGGCTCCCAGCCCAGCCGCAGCGATGTGCTTCAGAACCGAGAAAACCTTGACGCGATCGTCGTCTACGGAGGAATCAGATTCGCTTTCCATTTCATGGGGAGTTAGCAACTCTGGCCGGGGTGGATCGTGCTCCACAGCGTCAACGTCGCTCTGCACACCATCGGAGGTAGCAGCACTACTATCGTCAGCGAGCTCCCCGGATGACACGTCAGAGGAACTGTCAACATCGGCTACAGCAACGAAACCTGCAAGTGCACCTTTCACCTCGCACGATCTGCGACGCCGTATAGATCTGTATGAGTTTTCGTCCGAAATGACGGAGCCGCCAGCGCTTTGAACGTGACTGCCAGAGAGAACTTCTGCTGGAGTAGCAGCGATTTCGCTTCTCTTCGTCTCGTTCCGACTCAAACGCCGTGTTTTTGTCGGTGGACGAACCTCGTCAGTTGTGCACTTTGACCCTGCAACTAGGTCTGCAGTATCATCTTCACGGCGTCTTTTCCTTGGCGCTTCGTCACGAGATACGTCTTTGGGCGTAGCAGCTGCTGTCGACTGCTTCGATATGCTATTCGCAACCACACCGCTCCCTAGAACCGCCCTCTTACCCCTCTCAATTTCTTCCAGCACGTCCGCTCTCCTCCTAATCACCGCTGGGGTCTTCAGCACCTTCCAGACTTGCAGGTCACCGCGTCTTGTTGTCTGAGACCCTTGACGCAGCCCCATCACACGCACTAGCAACCTCCCTGCTTCATATCCTTCTCAAAGCAGTAGACCTCCTTCACATCTTCACCAGGAGCGAGTCGCAGCCCAACTCGAAGCATCTTGCCTCCGCTTCAACACTCGCAACTCGCCCACGAATCCCTCCGCAGTCGCTGGCCACACCGCCACACACGAGTCTCCTCCATCAACCCTCGCCAGTGCGTCTGCCACCGCCTCAAAGGCTCCCCCCAGCGTCGCCGCGTCCGCCATCCACTCGTCTCTTCAATGGCACTGCGGGGTGAGGCCGTTACACTTCAACTGACTGACAATCACTCTTGACTCGGAATTAGCCGGGTATCTTTCTGGCGGGAAAAAACAGCCACCCGACCCCATTCGCGCCACAATTCCCCAACGTATCAATCGATCACCTAACGGGCGGGTGTATGGAGCCTCTGCGGCGCGCGTCGGGCGCGTCTGCGCGCTCGGACAAGTCCGCGCTGTCGGACGTGTCGTTCTCGCGGCCGGACAGCCCGCT
>JAIKVE010001338.1:0-12316 GCA_024679115.1 Phytophthora pistaciae
CACCAGGAGCAGAGCGAGCGCTTCACGCGCGAACTGTACGCGCACTTCGCGCGGCCCGAGGCCTGGACGGTCTTCGAGGACGTGCGGCCGACGCTCGAGCGGCTGCAGAGGCAGCAGGTGCCTATGGGCGTCATCTCCAACTTCGACGAGCGACTCGAGCCGCTGCTCGAGGGGCTGCAGCTGCGCGACGCCTTTGACGTCGTCACGGCGTCATTCACCCAGCCCCACATGAAGCCGCACGCGAGCATCTTCCACTCGACCTTCAGCCAGCTGCAAGTGCAGGTAGAGGGGGAGGAAGGGGAGGACGCACTGCAGACGCAGCGCTTCCTGCACGTGGGGGACCACCCGAGCAAAGACTACAGAGCGGCCAAGGCCGTCGGAGCCCACGCCAAGCTGCTCTGGCGCAGCAAAAGCAGAGCCCCGCCCAGTGACGTAAGCGAAGGCGACGTCATCACCTCGTTGGCGGACGTGCAGTAGGAAGGAGAAGGGAGAAGGAGGGGGAGAAAGAGGAGGGCGTTGAGGAGACCAACCAACGGCTCAATATACGATTCGGATAGTCGAGAAAGATTCTCGACGGTTTTGCTCATGCCTTTGGACGGCCGCCTCTGAAGCGACGCCACTTGAGGCTTGAAGCTTGTAGAGCCCTTACATCTCGCAAAGCGAAACCCGGCGGAAGGGTAGAGTGCTACTACCGGTAGAGTTGGAGATGGCGACGGAGCTGCAGGAGGACGTGGCGCAGGTGGTGAAGGAGCTGCAGCGCGACTTCGAAGGCACCTGCGCGGCGGTCGTGAGTGAGCTCGTGGCCTGCGACGACCCGACGCATTGGCTCGAGCTGCTTACGGCGTTGTCGATGTCCGACGGTCTACCGGCGGAATTGGTAGAACGACTCGACTCTGAATTGCTGCCGCAGGCGGTGCAGCTGCTGCTTGGTAGAGCGTTCGACCTGAACGCGGTAGAACGGGTCAACGCGTTCTACCAGTGGACGCTCAGTGCAGTCGTCAAGAGTCTGCAGCGAGGGGAGATCGCGCGCCTGGCGTGTCTGGCCAGGGTCCTGGACGCCCACCGCCGGTTCTACCTCTTCCACGGCACCAGCAACGATGGCAACGCGCTCAGCCAAGAGAACGAGGAGAACGAGGTAGAACGTCGAGGTAGATTCACCGTACCAGACAGCTCCGAGTACACGTCGCGCTACTTCCTGCGCAACCTCGAGTACTGGGGGACGGTCGGCGGCTTCTCGGCGTTGCTCGAGGTGCTGCGCTCGAGCGCGTCGTTCGAAGCCTTGCAGTGCGTTCTACGCCTGCTCTACGACGTGAAGGACCATTTGACCACCGAGTTCCTGACGCTCTACCTCCCAGAGCTGATCGATGCCGTCTGCGTCCTCATCACGAGTCTGCAGCCGGTAGAATTCTACGCGCTGTCGAGGGACTCGCTGCTGGAGGTGGTGCAGGTCATGGAGCTCATCCTGGTCAAGATCCAGCACGACTCGGACGCTGTAGCAGATTCTACCGACTCGGAGCGCCAAGTGTGCGAACAGCGCGTGCAGCTGCTTCGCCTCGAGATCTCGCTGCGGTTCTTCCAGAGCAGCTCATTAGAGAAGCGCATCTACGGACTCACGGAGATCGTCGTGATCATCACGCGGCTGTACAACGAGCAGATCCAGGAGCAGGTAGAACCCACGGCGGCGTCGCTCTACGCCAAGCTCAAGTTCCTCGTGGACTGGATGCACGACAAGCGGCTGATGCACGAGCTGCTGGGGGAGAAGATGCACGTGGAGCTGGTCAAGCGCTCGACGTCGCTCTTCCAGTTCGCGTCCGAGCTCGAGCGGCTCCCGACCGAGTGGATCGACTTGGTCTGGAGCTGCTACCACGCAGAGGCTGACGCAGAAGTAGGGGAGGAGGAATCGCGACCAGTTCAGCGCCGCCACGAGGCGTTCAGGGCGACGATCCACGACCTGCTGCTGGAGATGGCGACGTTCATGGAACTCCCGTCGCTGAATCACCTCGTTCAACGCATTGAAGCGGTCAAGGCCAAGCTAGATCTGAACCAACTGGGACTCTTAGCTGCGATCGCAGGGCGGAGGCTGCTGGCGGATCTACCCGAGGGCTCCCCGGAGGAGGAGGATAATTCTACTCGAAGGTCGCTCCGACAGAGGATTTTGATGCACCTTTGGACGGTTGTGCTCCCGTCCGTCAAGTCAGAGGACGTTCGTGACGAAGTTCTGCTGCGTATGCACGAGATGCTTCGGCTCGAGGTGGCGGGGGACGACAGTGAGGCGCTTGAGGTCGTTACCAAGGACAGATCGATGGTGGACGAGTTCCTTGGCTTGTGTCTGGAGAATATTCTTCGGAGGGAGAAGCTGGCGATATCTCTCAAGCTGTTCACGCAGTTGGCCTCGCTGGTTGTGGAGGTGGACGTCGCTGTGGCGACTCCGAGTCAGTGCAACAAGTCGTACGTGCAGGTGCTGCTGGACGAGATTGTCGAGTACAAGCAGCGGGTTCGACTCGCACTAGAAGCGTCCAAGTGGCTCGAGATGGACGACGAAGAGCGAGCCAAGCTGCCTGTATTGGTGGATCATGTGACGGAGATCAAGACCCGACTGCTTGCACTTCGAGGCGCGTGGATTCTGGACGAGTACAGGCAGTGCGAAGCCTCCTCGTTCACTGAAGAGCAGCTCGATAATGTGTGGCAGCTGATGGTCGTGGACGCGTTCTTGCTGGACGAGGGCGCGCTCTGCTTCCAGTGGATTGAACTCTGTATGAACACGCCACTGCAGACAAGAGCGACCAGCCAGGAGAAGGAGAACGCGCGTCCGCCTCGCGCTCTGATGCCGTTGGGCATCGCTGAATACCTCCTCACGACCAAGTTCCCCACTCTACCGGGGGATTGCATCACGCTCTCCACCTTGTGCTGCTTCCACAGTATCTTCCGTCGCATCAACCTCTTGAAAGGAGGGCTCGAGATCTTCACCACGGCTGCGTCGGTAGGGGATTCTACCCTGGCCCCCTCTCCGACTGAGAGACCAAGCAGCGGCAGCAGCTCCGAGGGCGAGAACGACGAGTCCGTGGAGCTCATGACGGGTCAACCTCTGATCGGACTGGACGAGCTCTGGCAACTCGCAGTCAAGGCGACCGACTCCGCAGTCGCAGAGGAGACGATCACTCTGCTGGCGAGCTTTCACTTGGCGTTTGCCCCCAGCGTTCGGGATACGGAGCTGCCGTTCCAGTGCAAGATGCGGTTCCTCGAGAAGTGCATGGAGTTCATCGCGGCAGCCAAAGCGGACGCCGAAATGGTGCGGACGCACATGCTTCCGTCTCCTGTCTCCTCTGATCAACTGGGTGCTGGAGAGCAAGGTTACACCAGTAAACTTACTGCAGACGTAGCTGTGGTCAACCGTTGTGTGGACCTGTTGCGCTACTTCTTGGAGGCCTGTCGGGTAGGAGACGACCCCGCGGCTAAAGAGGATGAAGAGAAGATGCTGCAAAAGCTGGAGAGCGAAGGGGTCTGTGGTGCTGCTGGCAGCGGCGATACGAACTGTAAGAAGACGTTCTGGATCGAGCATTTGGAGGAGCGGCTCCCGTACCTGGAGATTTACCCGTCTCCGATGAAGGACCCGCAGTCGGACCCGGCCAAGGTCGGATTTCGTACGGGTCGACGACCGAGCTGGACGTTCCGGCAACAGCACGCACTACTAGACGCTATCGTTGATGCGAATGAAGAAACAGAGGTGGAAGACGCCCAAAAGGAAGGGGAAGACCAAGACTCGGCTTTACCTCCACGCCCTGCGAGTCGCCCCTCGGAGGCTGACAATTCTCCATTGAAAGTCGACCTCCGAGGCGAGCTCATGATGGCGACTGGAAGTCCCGTCAAGACCAGCCTGCGGTCTCCGTGTGTACGCGCGAATTTGCGGTGGCCTCAAGCCCCTTCCCCTCAGAGAGGGCCGGATTTAAGGCCTGAAGATATCGATCAAGCGCTGACCGACTTCTCGTCTGGAGGTTCGAGAGACGAGCGCAATGCCTTAGAGCAGCAGAAGACGAGGTACGGCGTCATGAGCCAGATCCTCGCGAACCAAGGCTCGCACTTTGACGTTCTCCTGGAGCTCGTGGATTGGGATGAAGCGACGTCGCAACGGACTTGGGATCTGCTCTGTCGGCTGCCGACAAACAACGAGCTACTGCGTAAAATGATTCGGCTGCGTAGCGAGGCGAAGGACCAAGAGGCTGGAGGAGGACAAGTGCAGTGGGCAGAGTTATTGAACGGGTCGAACATCCACCGACTGCTGTACGCGCTTCGGCTAGTGGAAGCGCTGTTGATACCGATCGAGACCGAAGCGAAGGGCAACCAGGAGCTGAATTCCGGACGTCGGCAGTGGAGGGAGCGCTTCGTTCGCTTGGGAGGCGCCAGACACTTGTACGAGACGCTGCTGAAGTGGCCACTGGAGACTGACAGCAACAGCGAGGCAAAAGGAGACTCGCTCTCGTCCCAGTACGCTCAGAACATTCGAGCGACGTGTCTAGCGGCGGTGATGCGAGTGCTCAACTATTTCTTCCACTGGAGTCGCATCAGCTCCTCGGAGAAGACGCAGCGTGATGCTTTATCGCCCTTTGATGTTCGTCTGCAGTCCTCAACGCTGCCAGAGTTCGTCAAGTCGATTGAACTGTCGTCGATGCTGCAGGCGGCTGTACAACTGACGGGGAAATTCTGTTCTCGTAAATCCGAGTCCTTCTTTTCGCAAGAAGCGGCGGAGGCCGTTTACTGCGGCGTGCAAATGAGCTGCTCGCTGATCCGCTTCGCGCCGCATCTAACGATCGCGGTGTTTGAATCAGAGACTGACAATGAAGTGATTGATGACCGTATCACGCTGTCCAAGTGGTTGAAGGCGCTGCTAGTCGACTGTCCGTCGAAATCTACGCGCACTCTAGCGTTCGGAGCTTTGTCCGAGATGGCGATGGCCTTTGGCGTCATGGATGTCGGCAGCCCCGCACGGGCGCTCTATGAGCCGCTCGTCGTCTCGGCGTGTTTTCTAGTGTCCGAGAATTCGTTTACTGGAGTTTCGTGCTTTGCGGACGTGGAGGAACTGTTTGCCTTCTGCAGAGTGTTACTGGGCTGCAGTGCACGGTCAATTACGTCTACAGAAGATGCGAACGAGACTCTAGCTGAGAGCCTCGTAAGGAGAAGTATCCCGGCTCGGCTTGTTAGAAACCTGAGTCGAATTGTATCTCAGCGACAAGACGCTGCCGCTACAAGGAGTATTAAAGCCCCTCGAAACCAGGAGGAAGGAGTTCTAGGCGGACACTTGATGCTGCTGGCTTTGCTTACGGGCATCTCCGAGAAGATTCGCACCGTGATTCTCCATTGTGATCCAAAGTCTTCATCTGACCACGATTCCAAGCTGGGCAGTGGGAAGATGATTCAATTTGTCCACAATGGCCTACTTTTTGGCGATATGAGCAGCGAGCTTGCGTCTCCCGTCCCTCCGATCTGCAAGACGGGCATCACGCGCGAACTCGCCCAGCGTCTTCTCTTGAACTTGGTATTCCCCCAGACTTCTGTCGATATGAGCGATCTGAACGGCGATATGACGGATTTACTGTCATCTCTCCACGACCACCAGTTGCGAGTGTTGGAGACTGTGAACGCAGCGGGTCGACAATGGAATTATGCGCCGGCAGACTCGTTCCTGGACACCGAGAAGAGCACGCACCACGCTGGACTGGTGAACCCCGGCTGCATCTGCTACATGAACTCGCTGGTGCAGCAGCTCTTCATGATGCCGAGCTTCTGCCAGGGGTTGCTCGCGTTGGACTGCGCACAGATTAAAGCGGACAAGTCCTCGTCCTCGTGGCGGGAGGAGGTGGAGCAGCTCCAGAAGCTGTTCCTCTCATTGGCGTACACAAACTACCGCGCGTCGGACCCCACCGCCTTCGCGCTCTCTCACAAGGACATGGACGGCAGCTCTACCGACGTCCACCTTCAGATGGACGCGGACGAGTTCTTCAGCTTGTTGCTGGACCGACTGGAGATGTTCATCCGACCCAAACCTGCTACAAAGACTTCGGATGCTGAGGCAGAAGATGATAATGACCTGGACTTCATGGCTCGGTGCTTCGGAGGCGTCCTGGTGAACCAGATTCTGACGCAACAGGGTAATTTATCCGAGCGGGAGGAAAAGTTCTTCGCGTTGAGTCTAGAGGTGTCCAAGAAGCGGCACTTGACCGAGTCCCTGGAGCTCTACGTGGAAGGGGAGACGCTGGAGGGGGAGAACGCCTACTTCTGCGAGCGCGTGCAGCGGAAAGTGTCGGCCACGAAGCGCGTCTGCATCAAGACGCTGCCGCAGACGTTGGTGTGCCACCTCAAACGGTTCGAGTTCGACTACGACACGATGGAGAAGGTCAAGATCAACGACTACCTCGAGTTCCCCACTGAGATCAACATGTTCCCGTACACGAGCGAGGCGCTTGCAGCCACCAACGGAGCTACTGCGAGTGATGAGCGTGACAAAGCGATAATGTACGACCTTGTGGGCGTGGTGGTGCACTCCGGCACGTCGGATACTGGCCACTACTACTCGTTCATCAAGGACCGACATGATACCGACGATCAGCGGTGGCTGGAGTTTAATGACGAAGTAGTGCGCGACTTTGACGTGGACACGATGGGCGACGAATGCTTCGGCGGAGAGGAAGTGGCGCAAAAATGGGATGCGCTTCAGGGCACGTACTCGCCAATCGTCCAGATGAAGAGGAGGAGCGCCTACATGTTGATCTACGAGAGGCGGCCACCACCAGAGGAGCAGTCTGTGCCAGAGTCTGAAGACCTGACGCTGTCCAGCCAAGTGCAGACGCTCGCGACTCAGATCATGCAGGAGAATGCGCGGTTCGAGGCCGTTGTGAACGTGTTTGACCCGATCTACGACCGGTTCATCCACGACCTGGTGGAGAGCGCCACGAGGATGCCGGGACACTGCGACCCTCGCGTGGTTCGGCAAGCGTGTCAGCTGGGATGTCAATTCCTGTTTGGTATCAGCTCGCTACGTTGTCGGGCGTCTGCCTCGGCTAAACCCTCACCAGTGGCGACTAATACGACAGCATTAGCCATGACTTCAAGCCACTACAAGGTCAGCGCTCGTATAGCGTCGTGGTCGTCAAGTTCTCCTGACGTTGGAGTTGATGAGGAGCGTATACAATTCAGTAAGTGGATCCTTGCGGAAATGGTGGCGTCGCCCACGTCCTTGTCCGCGAAGCCGGCCTTGCAGCACGCGGAGAGCCAACGCACGTGGCTGTTTGACGTTCTGTTCCTCAGTCCTGAGAGCCCCGAGCTGGCCGAAAGCTGCTTCCTGGTGCTCTCAGCTGCTGTGAGTGTCCTGGCACGAGAAGCGGCTGAGCATCGTGAGGACGCAGAGAAGTCGCTGGTGGCGTTCTTCCGCGAGTGCCTCAAGCTGTTTTACTCGCGAGAGACTCATCTAGACGTGTCGGACCCCGCCTCTGGCTGCGTCTTGACGCTCTCGATGGAGATGCGCGTGGCAGCGATGAAGCAGTTGGGCGCGTTCCTCGAGAAGTGCGTCAGTGGTAAGGCAATTGTTGGAGACGCCGGACAGGGCGCGAAGGCGACCGAAGCGCGTGCAATCCACCGGTTGTTGCTGGAGAAGCTGCAGTTCATTGACCACTTCTTGCTGACTCTGCAAATGGCCTGTGAACTCTCGGACGTCGTCACGTCTGGAGCGAGTCCCGCTGTGTCCTCGAGGGGCATCGCTCCGTTGGCGATCGAGACGAGGTCCTCTTCTCCCCTGCGTGAGCACGACCTTCGACTGTGCACGTTCCAGCTGGAGATTAAACTGCTGCGGTCTATGCTGAAGTCCTACGACAACCCAGTGCCGCTGCCTGCGGACACGACGCTGTTGTTCAACCACACGGCGCTAAAGAACGTGGTTCTGTTTGATCTGGAAGAGATTGTGTTGCCGATCTTGACGCGCGTCCTCTTTGAGAGTGAAGCTGCGTCGCCAAAGTGCGACCGTCTTGTGGCTCTGCTGATCGGAGTGCTGGAGGAGGTGAAAGACACTCACGCAGAGAAGGTGTTGGCCGTATTCGGGGAGCTCTTAGACACTGAAGAGACTGAGCAAGCTCGAGAGGTGTGGACTATTCATCGACACGTCTTCTCGCCATCCCGCGGCATCTTGGAAAGCGTGGCGTACTACCGGGACCACGGGTCGCACGAGTACACACTCCTACTGCTAGAGTTCGTGCTGCGTCGCGCCAGCAGCTCGCGGATGCTTCAAGAGCTCTTCAGGAATGAGCCAAAGTTCCGTGACAGCGTGACCTGGATCCCTCGGTGGCTGGTGGACCACCTCGACTCCAACGGTGCGATCCGGGCTCAAATGCGGGATAACATGAGTGCAGAAGGCAGCGATGCTGATAGCGAGGAGGCTCAGGGGGTACAGGAAGTGAAGAAGCTGTTCGCTGAGGTGGAGAGGGCGTTCGGGGTGACTGTGCCTGCCTACAGTGAGGAGATCACCCACGACGCTGATGGTGACGCGGGGGCATTGTTGATCTCACCTCCGTCCTCACCTGCAGCTATAACGACTGAAGACGTATTGTTGGAGGCGCTCGACCTGGACGAGGAGAACCAGCACGACTCGAGCCACTCCGTAAAGCGCGGAGGTCGCTGGCTTGGGAAGATCTCGACCGATATCGGCCCCGAGCATGAAGGCGCCGATGCAGAGGCTCACACGAGTCCGAAGCCAAACTGGGCGTTGCACCGGTCACGCGAGGAGCTGTCGATGCTGCTTCGGATAGACCTCGACACGACGCACAACAACGCGCGAGAGGCTTAGAAGGAGAGTCAAACTCGATATTTTTTTTTTACTAAACAAGTTTTCTTTGTGTATTGTACTAATGGTTCGTGTTGGTAGCTCCACTGTGTGGGCGCTTTCGCACTTGATTCGGTCGACAAGGGGCTTTTTGCTTGGAGCCCTTTGAGAATGAGGCTGAATTGGGGGTACGGCCCTTATGCCGTGCAGTCTTGGCCGACGAGCAGCGCTTTGGCCGAGTGCCGGTCGAAAGCTTCATGTTCCCTAGTAGGTCACTTCCACATGTAGCGGATCGACGCAGAGTCTGCGGGTGGTGCAGCGGTGAGAAGAAACTCTTCGACGTCTCGACTTCATCCGCACAAGCGGAAAAGTACAGGAGGCGACTTCGAGGAGACATGGCGGATAGTTCAGCGTTGCTCCAGATTCCTCCGCTATCGTTGCATTCGAGGTCGTCGCTACCGAGACTTGACACGGAATGGCAGGTCGACACGGAGGGCGAACGCGGTGTCTCGGTCGTAACTCCGGAAGCGAAATTGTCGACAACCCACGGACCGACGGGTGACAGGGAGACCGACTCCGGCCAGTCGTCATCGCCCTCAGCGTCGACCAAGTAGAGAAAACTGTCATCGTAGTCGCTCGAGTACTCGTCGCCAGTTTGCGCACCACGCGCTTTATCGCGCTGTATTCGCATGGATCCGGGGGGTTGTTTAGGTCGAAGGTGGCGTGGATTCGAGGGTTGTCTACCGCCGTGGTGGCCTCCGCCTCTGGAGCTGGAGTTGGGCCTGGATCTCGGGACCGCACTGCGTAAGGACCCAAAGTCGAGCGAAGATACCTGGCCGTCAGCGGTACTGTTGGTGCTGAATCTGCAGCCACCACGACCCGAGGTAGCTGTACTTGTAGGCGCCTCGTAAATGATGGCAGGCACAACCATCTGGATGGTGCTCTCGGCAACGATCTTGTTGAGGTAACTGCTTGAAAGCGGGCGCTGGAGGAGCACTCCGCTGTTTGACCCAATACTCGCAGCCACGGGGACACTTGGGGCCACTCTCTCCATCTTCTCGACGGGGTTTTTCAAGTGTTTGCGGTGGTGCTTTTGAGGCTGGTCGGCATCAGCAGCAGAGTGGTCACTTCTTGCTGAAGATTTGGACTTGACTTGGTTTTGCTTTTGTTGCTGCTGCTGGAAGACTTGCTGGCGAAGGTCTCGGATGATCTGCTCAAGCTCCTCGTCCGTGCGCTGTCGTGGCGGTGAATGCGGCTCACTCAGTTTAGTCGCCTTGGCTACGGCAGGAGACCGAAAGTGGGTCGTCTGATTGCTGGGAGCTGCTTCAGCGTTATTGTTGTTGGGTAGTACTTGCTCGCCATTGTCGCTGCGAGCTTCATCGGCTCCGGTATCACTACATGTAGTTGATCCATACACACTCTTTCCAGCGCACATAATTAGCGATCGTTTAGAAGGCTCCGACTCGTGGTCGACTGTTCCTTCCGGGCGATCAGCAGCTTCGTGCGAGCCTTCCGACTCGAGGCTTGATCTTGCAGGTCCGGCAATTTTCCTTGTCGGTCGCTTATCGGGTGGCTTCTTCGCTCTGCGGGCTTGGCCGTGGATTTGCGGGGTAGTCGACGCAGCAAATGGAGCTGCTGGTTCCTGGTAGTAGTAGTAGCTGGCATTTCCGTCCCGCGACGCTAAAGTGTACGCTGAGGCCCCAACGCCGACGCTGCCGTTTCCGGTGCTTCCCCACCGCATGAGCAGAACGCCGAGGTGACAATCTGCGTGTGGAAACCTTCTGCCTCCGTGTTAGAAAAATGTTAGTTAGCTTGATATATAAATACCTAATACGTGGATGCCCAAAATTGGACGAGCATGATCTTGCAGCGTTCTCGTGGAGATTACGCTGCTGCCGTGAGATCAATCAAAGAAGAAGTTCGGGTACTCGGGCTCGCGATAGAACGTGAACGGGTCGCGATAGAACGTGGACGGATCACGCAGGAACCCGGGATCTTCATCACCGAACAGTCTGGGGTGGTGAGGCGGCAGTAGCGACCACGGGTCGTGTCCAAGCGGTAAGAACGGTGGAGGCATGGGCGGGCGCAGTGGCGGTGCTGGCAGCCGCCCACCAGCGCGCCAACGCCAGTGAGCCGGTTGGTGGTGCATAGATTCTTGGAGACGACGCTCGCTGTCGATTCGATTCCACTTCTGGTTGGCCCAGTGCTGTCGGTACTGAGACTTTGGGTGGCCTTCAGAGTGCACGCTTGGGTAGTCTGTACAGAGCACACAGTTCTACAGTTAGCGATGGTTGGAGAGTCTGCATGCAGAACACAATAGACGTACCACGCCGCAGGAATTGCTGCCACAGCTCGGCATCTTCTTGGAGCTGATGCAAGTACTATTATACAACAGAAGACACAAAGTCAAGGTTCTGCATCGAATCGACAGCCACACACACATTCCCACCTTGCTCGTCTGCGTAACTCGACTAAAGTCTTTGACGGTCAAGAACCCTCCAATGCGAGCAAGGAGTGGCTCTGGGAGGCGACTGAGCTCTGCATCTGAAGCCACGGGTCTGGGGCCGCTCGAGAACTCAGGAAACAAGTTGCGCTCCAGTCTACCACACGAAATAAAAAATAGCCCTGGGTAAGAAAATATTGAAAAAATAGGATAAAGATGATGAGGTCTGTGCCGCTCACCTCCAGCAGAGGATCTCCAGGTTGCATCGCCACGCTCCAGTGTACACTACACGTCCTTGGTCTGCGTCTTGATCGTCCGACTGCTGTGCACGAGGCTTCACAAACTCCGACACCCTAAAAACAAAGTAAAAGTATCGATAAGTTTAGCTGAGACCTTCCTACCTAGAGCCCCTGTCAACTCAAGTGAGCCACTCACTGTAGACTCAGCTGGACACTTTTGGCGGATGATACGAAGTGGACGAACAGTTTGCCGCCCACCAGCAGCGCCCGCACGTGGACGTCCGCGTCTTGTCCTGACGGCGGTTGATAGCGCTGAGCTGGCAGCAGATTCACGTCCCCCGCGAAGCTCTCGGGGCGCTGGAGGCGACTCGCATCAGGCTCGAGGTCCTGCACAGACCATCCGTGCTCCTCCAACAGCGCATGCACCATCCAGAGCAGCGCTCCAGCAGCGGAGATGGCGACGTCGGTCATGGTGTAGATTCTGCTCACCTGCGGCTTTTCTTCAAATACTATTGTGCCTTGCAGAGATTTTGCCCTTCGTTTTGACCTAGGATATCGTAGTGGTCGGAAAAGATAAATCCGACCTTGGTAGGGGTAGGTTTGGATAACTATGAGGTCAAGTCGCTGTTTTGCCTCCCCCAAGTTTATCTAAATCCGACCGCTTCGGTGGCTGTGAACCACACGGGCCCCATCCGTTTGTGCTGCGCTCGCTGCATTCAGATTGTAAGCTGTCTTCTTGCTGCAAAATGCTACCGACAAGTACTAATGGGGGGAAACTATGGAGATCGAGGTTACGGAGATCGAGGGTGAGTAATAGGTAGGCATGATGCA
>JAIKVE010001339.1:0-12315 GCA_024679115.1 Phytophthora pistaciae
GAAACAGAAGAAGCTGGACCCGGAGACGGAGTCCGCACGTGTTGCTCCACCTCGCCAAATACACTCAAGCCAGCCTGACGAAGCAAGTCGGTGGCGTCGCGGAAAGCTGCCAGCTGATCAGCGTCCAAGCCAGGCATGGGTTGACCTGCAATACAACACGTTCGATGAGTGACAGAGAGAACACCAAGATTCATGAAGGCACCTGACTCACCGAGCATAGCTGCGACCGTCAGGAATGGGCTCTGCTTTTGGAATTCGCTGACCAAGGAGGTGAACTTCTTGCAGCGAGTCAGAGTGCGAATGGTCCGATCCTTGTCGGCGAGCTGACGCTTGAGCCACTGGTGCGCCGATCCATCTCCCATCACGATGGCGTGTGACAACAGAGTCACCTGGGCAGACAGCTCATAGCAGCATGGTCATGATCTAGCCCCACGGGGGCTAGATCATGACCACCGCTGAGATCGGCTATCCGAAGTGACGGAAGTGTTCTCGGCCGCCCGGCGAGTCCAAGAGCGAGAGTGTGTAGTGGTTATCAGGATTCCTGCCCCTGGCGAAGAGCTCGTCGAGCGTACGAGCGCGGGTTTTCGGCCCGCGCTCGCCCCCGATTCAGCCGGTGCGGTTTTGCATCGGCGCCCCGTAAAAGGCGAGAGCCGCCGTCCGTCCTTTGGTGGAGGGCACGGGTGAAGGAGAGAAGGAGAAGGAGGAGAAGAAGCGACAAGAGGGTCGGCGAAAGAAGGGGAGCGTGCTGTGTGCTCGTGGCACGGCTCCTGGGACGACTTGGCAGGTGTCTGGGTAACCGCTACACCGCTGTAAACGGACTGGGCGACCTTCGGATCACCCGACAAGCCTGCGCTCCCGTTAGTGTAGGTGTTGTTGGTGTGGGAGTGGGAAGCTAACGAGTTTTGGCACGTCTGCTACACTACATACCCTACGCAGCAACAGGAGTTGTTAGCCATCGTCCACGCCCTGGCTGCGTTTCGGGTCTACTGTTTGGACAAGCCACCGATTGTCGAGACCGACCACAAGAGTCTTGAAGGCCTCTTTACACAGAAGATGACCAACCGCCGACTTGCGCGCTGGTATGATATCCTCGCGGAGTATCAACCGACGTTCTCGTATCTCCCCGGAGCGAAGAATGGCATTGCTGACGCCTTGAGTCGAAGACCAGACTTGCAGCCGGAGACGAAGTTCTTTCACGACTTGAGTGTGACAAGCTTCGACGATACATCCTTCAGTCTGGCGATCAGCGAAGTGACCAGCGACTCCGAGTTGATCACACACATCAAGAAGTCGTATGAGAAGGACCGTGATGCCCAAGCCATCTTCGTGGCGATCAAGAGGCGCAGCTCCAACCCGAAGCCGGAGCGTGAACGCAACCAGCAGAAGAAGTACCGATGTTACTCCGAAGCGAATGGTTTGCTATGGTATCAAACGCCCGCCGACGATACTCCGCGCGTTGTCGTACCCAACGATGTGAAGTTGTGTCAGTCAATCATCAGCGAGTGCCATGACAGCAACTACGGCGGTCATCCCGGCGCTGAGCGAACGTACTTGACGCTCGCGCGCCAGTGGTACTGGTCCAGGGTGCTCAAGTCTATCCAGAGCTTCAGCGCCGACTGTGAGCCATGTCGACGGAACAAACCACGGTTGACGAAGCCACCTGGCTTGCTCGAGCCGCTGAGTGTGCCAGACGAACGATGGAGGTCGATATCCATGGACTTCATCACCGATCTTCCGCGAACGAAGCGGGACGTTGACTCCATCTGGGTCGTCGTCGATCGGTTGACGAAGCGTTGCCAGTTCGTACCAACTACGAAGAAGGTGACGGCCGAAGGTGTTGCTCGACTCTTCATCGACAATATCTGGAAGCTGCACGGCATGCCAACGAACATCGTCTCCGACCGCGACCGGAAGTTCGTGTCAGCCTTCTGGCAGCATGTCTTCAAGTCCATCGGGACAAAGTTGAGCATGACCGTAGCTCACAGAGCTCAAGGCGACGGACAAACGGAGCGTATGAACCGCACGCTGGAGGAGTATCTTCGCTGCTTCGTGGGTCCACTACAAGATGATTGGGATGTCCATCTCGCAAACGCCGAGTTCGCCGTGAATTCTGCCGTCAACTCTAGCACGAAACTCGCCCATTCGAAGCTGATCTGGGGTACATTCCGCTCAACCCTCTTCAACTCGCGGCCGAACAACTCACGACTGTGCCTAAGAGTCGGCACGGTACCGATTTTCATGAACGTCAAGCGGCGATTCTGCTACAGTGTCGTGAAGCGTTAGCTCAAGCGCAGGAACGGATGCGCGACGTCTACGACCGCAATCGCGTGGAACAAGTGTTTGACGTTGGTGACCGAGTGTACTTGAGCACCCAGAACCTCGATCCAAAGTACTCTGGCCTGCCCAACTCGTCCAAGTTTGGTCCGAAGTGGATCGGTCCATACACAGTCGTGCGGAAAATACACAACCACGCGTACGAGCTCAACATCCAAGCTGGCAACAAGCTGCATCCAGTCTTCAACACTGGCTCGCTCAAGCCCTACAAGGAACCCAGTCGCTTGTCACGGCCCCACGACGTTATCCTCGCGGATGGCAGTGTTGGCCAACTCGTGAAGCGATTGCTGGGGAAACGTCGCCCCAAACGACGGACCCAATTCCTTGCGGAGTGGGTGGGCGAGGAGAAGGCTAGTTGGGAGCCTGTCGAGAATCTTGGACAAATTCCAGACCTGATTGCAGCGTTTGAAGAGCAACGGCGTACCAAGCGGAGAAGACGGAGTCGAAAGCAATAAAAGGGGCTCAGGGCCAATGTATATTGCCTTGCATAGTCTCCTAGTTGCGGCTGACTTTACTCTTCTTGCTTGATTTCTTCTTCGGTTTCTTGGAACGCTTGGGACGTGGTAGAGCAACCCGATAGAGCGCGCACACCACGGTGAGCCACTCCAACTTGCTCAAAGGCTCCAGGCGACACGGCGGGCTCTCACCTTCCTTGTAATCGTCGAAGATCTGGACTGGAGCGCTTGGACCTTGAACGACGACCGTGAAGCAGTGCTCGACAGCATGTTGCGCCGCGTGGGCAATGTAGTAGCCCTGGGGAAGCTCGCGAACGACTCGCTCCATCTCTTCGACAGACCACATTGACCGCTTCTGGTACACCTTGAATAACTCCACGTAATCGAGAGAGACATCATCGGCGCGGAGGAAGTTGAAGAACGCATCGATATCCCGTGTCAGGACGCCATTGGGGAACTCGTTTCCTTGCTGGACGCAGAACCGTTTCCAGTGGTCGCTGTTGACGAGGCCTGTACGTCCGAGACCGAAGCACGCAGCTTGAAACGCGTACAGGAAGCAGAGATTCGTGTCCGACGCGCCAGCACCACGGAAGCTTCTCCTGAAGTACGTAAGGAACGGGAGGTCGGTACCGGCAGCCTTCCACGTGTTCACTTGGTCCATGCACCAGTAGACGTGCTTCAAGTTCTCGGGCCACTCCCAGCTGAGTTGACAAGGCTTGCACTCCCATTCCACGAGAAACGAGACGTGAGGTGGCTCTCCATGGCGGTCGATCAAGCGCCGCACGAAGTATACAGCGTCGGTGTCCACGGGAGCCTCGGGATCGAAGTGGTTGATCCAGTTCGTCGACGGGTGACGCACGGGGGGCTCTGGAAGTTCTGGGCGATCCGTGATCGTTTGCGAAGCTCGAATCAGGTTGACAGCAGCGTACGGGTCCGTGTCGTCGTCGTATTCCCAGTCTTCCCGCTCTTCCTTCGATTCCTCGGACACTTGAGCGTCAGCACTGGGTGACGAAGCTCTTGGAGACGCCGCAGGACTGGAAGCAGCATCAGCGCGAGGAGACGCCACCGGATTTGATGGCTCACTCGCAGGGGACGCAGGAGGAACCTCCAATGAGGCAGCCGGCGTCCGCGGCGACGCTACGCTCGCGTCAGCCAATACCGAGATGACATCCGAGGTTTGAAGCGAAGCAGCCTGACCAAGTCCTTCCCACGGCACGTCAAGCTCAAGCGGCAGTTCGGACCCAGCCGGAAGGAAGTCGGAGAGCTCCGTGAGCGTAAGGTCCCCGAGATCCGTCTCCAGGAGCGAAGTTGGAGCCGTTGTCATCACTGGGCTCAGATAGCCCGCAGCAGCGAGAAGATCAGGCACGAGGCCGAAGTCAGGCTCGGCCGTCACTCGGATTTGGAGCGGCGGCACTTAATCTCTTGCAAGGCAACTTGCTGGACCATGGCATCCACCGTGGGAAGTCTTTCAGCGGGACCGGCTCCTCCCGAGCGGGGCGTTGCTTCGCCAACGACAAGATCGCTAGCAGCACTCAAAACCATCACCCTTTGGAGCTAGTCCCAAGACAACACACGCGGAGCCACTTGCGGCTTACCCAAGCAATTTCCCGAATGATGGCGCGAGGACGAGCGGACGCGACTCTTGAATGCGGGGTGAGTGTAACGGAAATAGCCGGACAGGTACGGTATTGGTATTTTACATTGGTATAGTATTGGTATAGTGAAAGCTATAATAAAGGGCAGATGTAGGGCGGTGTGTGGAAGCTTCTAGAACGAGCTTCCAACCACCCGAACTGCGGGGGCGGCACCCACTTCTCGTTTTGGCCGTCCTCCCCCAAGTACCTGCTTCCGTTCTGTTAAACCCCGTATTGGTCTGCCAGAATCCTCGAAGGAAAGCGACAACCGGAGCAAGCGGGCATCTATGCGTATGATATGGTGTTAACGGAGCTTGACACTGGCACACTGCCGTACCATGGCGCGTTTGGTTGACGCTGGACGGGAAGAAACTCAATGTATTGTCAGATGCGATCGCTGGAGTGCTGCTACCCCGCGTTTCTCGGAAGACTGCCCTGCGCATCGTTTTTTTGGCCAGCAAGATCCGGCCCAGCGTCCATCGGCTGCTCAAGTGATGAGCATAATGCGTGAAGAACTTCGGTTTCTGAAGTACTAGAAATGCCCTCGTAGCGACAAAGTCGCAAAACAACTTCTGAACTCATAGTTTCTGTTCGACGACTGACTGACTGCTATGGGGTCTGAACCCAAAAGATTAAACTACTTACTAAAATAGTTTGTCTTCTTACAGTTAATGACGGATGACGGTGCTGAGACCTTCGAGTGTCCGAAGCATGAACTAATGCACGCACCGAAGTTGAGCAACACATCGGCAGCAGGAACTAAAAGTTGCAGACCCATCTTCATACAGAGAGAGCGAAATCTGTGCAGTACAAGGGCCAAAAGCGTTTCGAAAATGCTCAGCACGAAGGCAACTCAACTGGTAACATAACGAAAGCGTGGAAGAAGCTCTGGCCGCAAAACGTAGGGAGCTCAACCCAACGGCAACGAAGCCTCCAGCAAACCCTCATTTCTAGTTCTGCGGCTTTTCCCCCAACGCATCGACCAGGTCGATGGAGGGGCGGCGTCTCGCGTCTTCTTCGGCGTCGTACAACAGCGCGGAGCTGCCTGCGAGCAGTTCCTCCTTCGACTTCGACGGGACCAACTCGGACATCGCGCGTCAACTGTACTATCGCGCCAAAGCTGGCGCCGCGGCCTCGCCGTTTGAGGGCTTCAACGTTCCGTCGAGTCTCCAGGCTCGGCTCGATGAGCTGCAGATTGACTGGGAGAAGCTACCGGGCATCGCCCAGCGCGCTCTGCTGTGGGATACCGGCTACGGACTAACCCCGGACGACGCGCCTGTGAAGATCTGGACGCTGGGAGGGCACTCGATGGCGGACTTGGCCGTCCCAGTGGACGAGTTCCTGGGCGTGAATTGCACCGAGCACGTGTGTCCAGAGCCCAATGGCGGCACCAGTTTGAGCAACCAACAGTGCACGGGGGCGGACATGCTCAAAGCGGCCAGGTGCGTCGTGGAGGACTTCGTGCAAACCGTTGAAATTCACCTGGCCATGTGGGTCACTGGCGGCAATCCGACGGTGGTGCCGACCCCGCGCATCTACAAACACGCCTGGAACGACAGCCTCGACCACAACTCGTACGTCGTGTTCGCCATCCACACGGTTAATTTGGACGCCGAGCCAGCGTGGAATGCATGCGCTAGAGCGGACCAGAACGACGGCTACGGGTCGCTCGTGGTGCCGTGCCACAACACAGCAAACATCTCCAACTTCATCGACGACTCGAGGCAGGAAGTGCAGGGCAGCGCGTGGGTGTCGCGATGGCTTCGGGAGGATTACTCGACGACCGCAGGCACGGCCTCCACTGGCACAACAAGCAGCAAGTTGAACCTCATGCTCCTGGTACCGATCGTGGCTGGAGTTGTGGTAGTTATCGGTTTGATTGCGCTGTGTGTGTTCATCAGACGCAAGCGACAAGCAAAGGCCGAGCAAGTTGCGCTGCAGGAGTCTCCTGTGTGTCAAGGTGGTGGCTACTATCGGGACGCCCCGTTCGCTGCTGAAGACGACTCTACCAGGGGGCGATCTACCGCTCAGACCATTGAAGACACGACGACGAGAGGCGGAGACAAGACCATCAGGTTCAAGTCGATCGGCGACAGAGAAGATCTCAGCGCCGGGTCGAATCTCACGTTGAAAATCCTCCTCCAGAGCGAGTTTCTGGTCGGCAAACGCATTCCCTACGACAGCATTTTCTTCAAGCGAGCGCTGTCAAAAGGCGCCAATGGGGAGGTGTGGCTCTGCGAGTTCTACGAGCAGCAGGTCGCTGTGAAGCGCCTACTGCAGAACACGACCCATTTAGCGGACGAGGTGGAAGAGTTCGCAAAGGAGATCGAGCTCAGCGCCAGCTTGGACCACCCGAACATCGTGTCGTTCGTGGGCGTGGCGTGGAATACGCTCAACAATCTGCTCATGGTGCTCGAGTTCTTCCCCTTGGGGGACCTCCAGACGTACCTGGCCAAGAACGGCGACTTGATGTCGTGGGCCAGAGACAAAATTCACATCGCTGTCGGAGTCGCCCATGCGCTGGAGTATCTTCACTCTCGGTCGCCCCCACTCATCCACCGCGACCTCAAGTCGAAGAATATCATGCTGACAAGGCTGTTGGAGGCCAAACTCATCGACTTTGGCGTGAGTCGCGGACGCTTGGACAACACGATGACTGCGGGAGTGGGAACGCCCTACTGGACTGCGCCTGAGATTCTCCAAGGCAATCGGTACACCGAGCAAGCGGACATCTACTCGTTCGGGGTCGTGTTGTCGGAGCTCGACACGACCAAACTCCCGTACCACGACGCGCTGACGTCGAACGGGAAGAAGCCGAAGCCTGTGCAGATCCTGGCGGACGTCATGGCCGGGATGCTGCGACCGAGTTTCTCGGAAGACTGTCCTCGACGCATCCGTCGTATCGGCGTGGCTTGCTGCCAGCAGGACCCAGCTAGACGTCCGAACGCTGCTCAAGTAGGACGAATGCTGCAAGGAGACGACTAGCTGTAAACACGGTGGTGGGGGGTGGGTAGGTAGGATAGATATCAATGTTACCATTGTGTGGTTACCATTGTGGCTCAACAGTTCAGAAGAAATCCAACCGTACATCAACTCGCATGAACTCAGGATTGATATCCAAACTCAGACCAAGAATAAAGAGCCTCGATCCGCGAATGGCCACGAAACCTCTTGGTCACTTTGGAATTCCGCCATGCTGCACCAAGTCAAAATGCAGACTCGTCAGCGGCGTCTGGCGTCTTCCTCTTCCTTCCAGGACGCCAAGCTGCCGTCGAACGACAGCTACTTCGCCTTCGACGGGACCAACTCGGACCTGGCCCGACAGCTCTACTTCCGAGCCAAAGCGGGGGACTCGGCGGCCCAGTTCAAGAACATCAGCGTCCCGTCCGCCGTCCAAGCTCGCCTCGATGAGCTCAAGCTGGACTGGAGCAAGCTGCCGGGCATCGCCCAGCGCGCGCTGCTCTGGGACACGGGCTTCGGCATCACCAAGGACAGCGCACCGGTGCAGATCTGGACGCTCAACGGCCACTCGATGGCGGATCTCGCCGTCCCGCTGCCGCAGTTCCAGGCCGCAGGGTGCGAGGAGATGGCCTGTGAGCAGCCGGGCAACACCACGAGCTACAGCAACTTGTGGTGCGGCGGGGCGCAGATGCTCAAGGTGGCGAGGTGCGTGGTCGAGGACTTCGAGGATAACGACGAGATCCACGCGGCCATGTGGGTGACGGGGGGCAACCCGGCCGAGGTGCCGACGCTCAAGGTGCGCAAGCACCAGTGGAAGGACGAGCGCGACGGCAACAGCTATGTTGTGTTCGCGGTGCACACGCTGGAGCTGGCGGACGAGCCGTCGTGGAACAGCTGCGCCTTGGCCAGTCAAAACGACGGCTACGGGTCCTTGGTGCTGCCCTGCTACACGACTACGAACATCACGGAGGGCATCAAGAACGACATGGAGCAGAGCAAAGGCAGTCTCTGGGTCTCTCGATGGCTCAGTGAGGACTACGGGACCACAGCTAAAACCACGAGCAAAGACTTCAACTTGGTGCTGCTGGTCCCGATCATCATCGGAGCGATTATCGTCGTACTCCTCGGTGGGCTACTGGTTCTCGTCCAGAGGCGACGAAGACAGCGGAGTCGGGAGAACGAACTACCAGACACAGTGGCCAGTCCCAACACCGCCAGAACTCAAGGCCCTCGTTCGCTACGAGACCCCTCTACACTTCACGTCGCCGGCGCAGGCTCGACGTTCGTCAACAACTCGACAATGCAGTCGTCCGAGTATGGGAACGCGACTCTGAAGGCGCTGCTCACTAGCGAGCGCCTGTCCGGGAAGCGCATTCCGTACGAGAGCATCGTTCTCAAGCGCATGATCTCCAAGGGGGCGTACGGCGAGGTGTGGCTCGGAGACATCGTCGGACAGCAGGTGGCTGTCAAGAGGCTTCTGCAGAACAAGACCCACCTAGCGGAGGAGGTGGAGGAGTTCGCCCAGGAGATCGAGATCAGCGCCAGCTTGATCCACCCGAACATCGTCGCATTCGTCGGTGTGGCCTGGAACAGTCTCAATAACTTGGCCATGGTCATCGAGTATTTCCCCACTGGGGATCTGCAGACGTATCTCCACAAGAACTTCGACTTGTTGTCGTGGCCCAAGGACAAGATCCCCATTGCAGTCGGGATCGCACTCGCGCTGGAGTATCTGCACGCTAGAGCGCCGCCTCTCATCCATCGAGACCTCAAGTCCAAGAACGTCCTACTAACGAGAAAACTCGAGGCCAAACTCATCGACTTTGGCGTCAGTCGAGGGCGTCAAGAGAACTCCATGACGGCGGGGGTCGGCACGCCATATTGGTCCGCGCCCGAGATCCTGGAAGGCAGGAAGTACACGGAGCAGGCCGATATTTATTCGTTCGGAGTGGTGATGTCGGAGTTGGATACGGGCATGGTTCCCTACCAGGATACGCTGACCTCCGACGGCAAGAAGCTCAAGCCGATCCAGATCCTGGCCGAGGTTGTGGCTGGGAGACTACGCCCAACTTTATCAGAAGGCTGCCCCCAGCAAATCCGCGAAATCTTCGAGGCTTGCTGCCACCAAGACCCGGATCAGCGACCCACTGCAGCACGAGTGGTCAAACTGCTACAGAATACCGATAATGTAGCAGAAGAGTGTAGCTAACCATACAATCCAAAACTACTAAAATAATCCGAGAAGACAACTGGGTTTTCTTACAGAGAGTTTACCAACTCGCCGCCGTTCCTTCAAGCTCGAACAAAATCTGATCTGCAGTCGGATACAACAGTGGACTACGAGCCACGGAGGATAACTCGATTTTTTTAACCGTCCCGGAGTTGCCGTCGCCGATATCAAAACGTCGCGCCCTTGTTTTTGGAGTTACCGCAATAATCATTGCAATACAGTATTTCAACAATGATTGACAATAAATATTAACGAAATTTGTTATAACCCTACCAGGTACTTGTAGTTTTTGTAGTTTTGATGTGATATTAGAATTGTACTGGCAGTATATAACGCCAATAATAAATGTATTCCGTGCTATAAATGCCATTACTATTGCTGTTGAGGCCCCTCAACGTGTTGGCAACGCTTTCGTCACCTTACGTGAAAGGCTGGTAGATCACGTCCACGGACACAAACTTCGAGCCGACCTTCTTGGCCGCCGGAGGATGGTCTCGGCCTAGTGTACTCCCTAACGCTGACATGTTAGTTGCTATACATGTTAGCTAACTGTTAGTTTGTGTCTAGTATTTTTAGCTAACATGTTAGTAGCGTTAGAGGAATAGTATGGAGAAGGGTATATACTTGCACCGAGGGCAGCCTAGAAGGGCGATGTATCACACTGAACACAAATACACCCTCAAAACTGGGGAATTTACCCATCCAGTCTATTTTACTTTGAAATACTAAGTATCTGTTAAAATAGGGAAGTAGTGGCTGGGTGGAGCTCACATGGGGGGGGCTGGCACACCACTTATCAGCGCAGATGATGATCGACTTTTAAGAGTAGAGACGACTTGGTGCTTCCTACATATGTCAAAACCCACGGTGCAAGTACAGACACCCAGACCAGCTAGTAAATACGCTGTCGTACAGATTACGAAGTAATCTCCTAATGTATCCATTTCCCCACTATACAGTGTAGCTAACATGTGTAGTTTTCGACTAACTGTTAGTTAGTGTCCAGTAAAATCAGCTAACATTTTAGTGGAGTACACTATCTCGGCCTGGTTGAAGTTTACCGGAGAGTATTGTCGACGCCATGAGCGCGTGTAGGTCCTTCTGTATCTCGCTTGGCGACTCGCACTCGTCACCGACCGAGTCCCATGGCGGCACGAGTTTTCATATGTTGCAGCGTGCGTTTGTATCCGGTATCGCGTTGTAGCGCTGTGCTGCCTACCACATTGCTTTTCTGTGCTAAAATATCATATGCTTTTGCGAGTGAACGTGAGACGCTCGTCTGGCGACAGCAAATGATCTTTCGATGATGATGGCGGCGGTGATTCGGCATTACGTGTGTCGTCGTCACCAGTTCAGCTCGTGACAAAACCCTGGCTTCGACGACACGATACGTGCCCCACGATCTACGTGACTAAACCTTTGCATTCGATGACACGATTCTTGTCACACGGAGCTCCGTGACTAAGCCCATGCATTTGTCCCCGTACTTCTCCTCCATGTCGGGACGTTTATTAGGGAACACATATTTTTTTTAATATACTAGTAGTTGTTTCCCAAACTATTAAAATAGTGTTCCATTTTGAAGAAAAAATGTCAGCTACAAACATCCCACGATGGGTACACACTCTTTACTAAAATGTCAAGAGCATTTCAAAAACCACGCTTTTAGAAGACGAGCGCAAGAACCACGTGAACAATTGAGTGCAACGCCGTCTCAGACATGATCAAAATTACGGATTGAATGCTAGGCAGAACAATACACAGTTGAGCCTGTTCGTCCAGAGATCAACCAGAAAAAAAAACTTCCGCTCCAACACTGCTGAGTGAGACAACTGGTCTCTAAACAACATTTTTTTTTACTTGAGAATTGTATGTGAATACGTTACTATCCGTATATTTGCTAGACATTTAACACTCTTACCACTGAATCCAAATTTTATTATAGTGTAGAGATCGCTAGTAGTTTAAACTGACTACAATACAAAAAAACAATGGTGAATATAAATAATGTATTACGACACACTAACTACACCTGGGACACAGTGTCCTAATTTTATTTTTAAAAATACATTAGAAGTGGATAAGATTTGTACTTGGGTATTAAAACAAATGAAGCAACATCACCTATTGTGCCTTGCAAAAATTTTGGCAACTCCGACGCTCAGATGTCGGATATATCGGGTCGGATATAATTTGCAGCTCAAAGATAACGCCGACAGACCCCAGGTGGAGGTACGATTTAGCTTGCTAAACCCGGCCGAGCTGACCAAGCAGGTCAGAATTGCCGTTTTAAATCGGCCAAAACGACTGCCCTCCCGCTATATCGGATGCAGCTGTCGCGCCGTCGCGCCATATCGGATGCCGCTCTTGTGGCGACTCCGTGGTGACTCCGACTCCGGCGCTACTACACACCAGGATACTCTTATTTTAGAACCCACTAGCCAAGCTGGTGCTACAAGCTCGTGCTCTTGTTTCGATCGCTACACACGCAAAGCTGCTTGCCAGCTCGAACGAATTCGCGTCTCTTAGTACACGAGAGATAGCGTCGTCCACGACGGGCAAGAGGTCAAGTTGAAAGAACGCCACATACGCAGGCGTACAGTAGAGACGTATGCAGAAGAAACAGAAGCTTTACAAGGACATATACACACAATCTCGTTTTAAAAACGCAACTTCGCTTTAAATTAATAAAATGCTATGT
>JAIKVE010001340.1:0-12308 GCA_024679115.1 Phytophthora pistaciae
CGCCGTTTCTGCTGCTCCGCCGGCGACAGGCCGCGCGCGCCTGGGCGCTCCATTGCGTCGAGGAACTGGTGGGCGACGGGCTCGATCGAGAGCTCGAACCCACACGCTCCACGCGCGAGGGCGAGCGGCGACAGTTACGGGCGGGTAAGGAGCTTCCTCCTTACCTTCCTGCTTTGTGCCCCTAGGAAGAGCAGACCGTTGGATCTCTCTGTAGCGGAACTTGAAGTGGACGTTGACATCCCTCTACTAGAACGAGCTAAAGCGAGCTTGAAGAGGTGCACAAATCAAATCGGTCATTCATTGCCGAAAAAGCTCAGCTCAACTCAACTCGCGTCAAGTGTCTGCGTCTGATAGCCAATCCTCCCGCCAATAATGCTCCGCTCGGACCTCAAGCAACGCTGGATGGTGGTGGCGACTGTGGCGCTGGCGCTGATGGCCGCGACGACGACGGCGGCGATCAACTGCAACGTGACCGAGTCGGACAGCGCCAGCGGCTCGGCTTCCGACTCGGCGGACTCTGGGGACTCGGTGGACTTCAGCACGCTCGACTACGACACGCCCGACGCCGACGATGGCATCAACGAAGGGGCCGGCTGCTTCGAGGTCGCGCTCTGGTGCGAGTCCTTGGGGACGGCGGTGTCGCCCGATCCAGCCAACAACTGCAAGTACCCGTGCCCAGACATCACGCGCGGCAACGCCGACTGAGAAGTCAGACACGCAGGGCAAGCATCCATCGATCGAGACGAATGACGATGACCGCACCGCGTACGCACAACCACCAACCATCGCAGTGCTCAACAAGTACATACTACAACTTTTTGCCACCCGCAAGTAGAGACACCCAGGGATAACAGGCCTGAAATACATCCATGACAGTTTGCTCCGTTCTCAATTGCCTACAACTTGTTGACTGGTGAATCTGTACATATATACAGCCATTGTGGAGTCGACTGCGCACCTTCTTGCGGGTCTGCAACGATCTACTTGGCCAGCGCCTGCAGCTTCTTGTCCTGGTTGATGAGGTCGATGACGTTGTCGCTGATGACGCCGTCGATCGCGTGGCGCTTCTGCAGCTGCACCATTTCGTGGTTGGTGTTCTGGTCGCCCCACGTGATGAGGACGGTACCCAGATCCTTCTTGACGAGTGGCGCCAGCTCGGGCGTCTCGATGAACGAGTTGGAGTTGGACACGATGCCCTGCAGCTTCTCCATCTTGGCGAAGTTGGTCGCGAACTGCAGCGTCATCCGCGCGTCCATCGCGTGCGGCGCCATGGACCCGTACGTCAGGAACAGCACGGGGTACTTGGTCTGCTTGGCGCGCAGTGCGATGCACACGCTCGGGTCGAAGCACGAGAAGAAGATGCGACGCGAGCCGGCGTAGTCGAACACGCACTGGAGGATCCTGTCGAGGTAGGCGTTGATGGCGAAGCAGCTCAGATTGCGCATGCCCGGGCGGAAAAAGTTGTCGGGGTACTTGATCTCGATGTTCAGACCGACTTCCGCTGGCACGTGCTTGAGCAGATCTTCCAGGCGGGGGAAGAAATCCACGAGGTGGCCTTCCTCGTTAACGTCGTCGTCGTTGGCGACCAGAGCGCGTCTTGGTGAAGGGAGCTGCTTGTCTCCTTGGAGACGCGTCCAGTGTTTCTTCACGCGCTTCTGGAACTCCTGGCTCTTGCCGCCCTTGTGCGGTACCGGGGTCGTGTGCGACTGCGTGAGCTGGCGGAGGGACATGTCGTGGATGCCGATCTCGTACGTCTCGGACTTGGTGCCAAAAGACTGCGCGCCCTTGTCTTCCAGACCGACGTTCACCATGAAGTCGTGGTAGATCACCGGCACGCGGTCTTTCGTGAGCTGCACGTCAAACTCGACGAAGTCCGCACCGCTGCGTCCAGCGAGAATGAACGACGCCAAAGTGTTCTCTCGGGTTAGCGCAAGGCGGTATCCGCCCACTTGGTAGTAAGACCGCCCCATGCCTCGATGGCCGATGGTGAGAGGCGGGCGTTCACGCCAGTAGGAGCGCCACACGTTCGCGATATTGTTCTTGGGGTGGGAGAAGGGTGTCAAGACTAGGTATGACAGCGTGAGCTGCCCAACCAAGCCCGATGTCGAGTGGAAGATCGGAACTGTCAGGTCCGCTTCACCGTGCTTGCCAATTTGAGACGGAAGCAGATATGCCGAACCTAGCAGCTCCTTCTTGGACTTCGCATCGCTTTGGTAGCTGTAGATGTCCAACGTCCACCGATGAGAGAGCCCGCTGCTCGGGTTCCAACTTCCATCCACAACGGCAGCGGGTACTTTGACACGGAACACCTGGGCGTGCGTGCTGTCGGTGAAGTGCAGCGTGGATGAAGCCTCCGCTGCTGATGAAGACAGTGACTTGTGTATCGCTCGAATGTAGTCGGCCCGAAGCCAAGACGCCTTCTCGTTCCCCAGAGCAGCGACGATCTCGTCAAGTTCTAAAACGTGCAAGACCACATCAGTCTTCGCCTTGAATAACGCAGGCTGCTTGGACCAGCGCCCAAAGAGTCCCATCTCGTTAAAGAACGAGTCCTTGCTTAGCGTTCCCACGACATTCGATCCAGTGGAGGACGCCGGCCCCAGTAGCTCGACGTCACCTGATTCAACGTAGCAGACAGCGCGCTTCTGCTCCGCGTAATTAAGGATAGTCTCGCCCTGCGAGTACTTGCGCGTGACAACCTTTCCAGCTAGAAGCTCCACGTCGGACGCTTCCAAAGACTGGGCAAACGGCAACCTTGACACCCACGACGCCGTCGATGATGATGGTTGGGTCGTCGGCCGGTTGGGATCATTGTTCAGATAGGCCGAAATGTCAGTCCCAGCTTGCTGTTGGTGCGCTTCCAGAAGCTGGCGCAGCTCAGTCGACTCCTTGTCCAGCAATGCAGCACCCTTCGACTCAACTGGGAGTGATTCCCACTCAACTGCGGTGCTCTGGTTCCCATTAGCCTCCGCTTGGTTGCTGTCCTTCGTTTGCCTTTCATGGCGCATTTCAATCGTCACTCGGTTGTGCTCAGGCTCCTTGTTCAGCCACTGGATTGCTGGCCTAGTAGAATCGAAGCTTCCGATCCACAGTTCCAGCTCCGTCATCTTGGCGGCGGGGTTCAGCCACCCGCTCTCGACGTATTGCTGCATGTCGGCATCAAGCGCGCTGGGAACGCCGTAGAAACCATCGTCGCGTTTGAGGCACGACACCGTTTTCTGCGGTGCGTTCTTGCCAGCGACTGTGGTCGCGTCATCTTGCGTGAAAACCTCCAGCTCCGCGAACTGCAGCGAGCACGCGGACGCGCCAGCGTACTGCAGACGCACATAGCGTCCCGCGACAGTCTCTCCTGCCTCCAAGTCCAGAGACCGCACGCGGCTGTCAAAGGCGCCCTGTACTTCAATCGCCCGCACATCAGCCGCATCAGTCGAGGCCTTGGCTTGTGCGTCTTGGAACGATCCCGCTTCTCGACTCAGCGGCTGCTTGGAGACGAACACCCAGAGCGGAGAAGCGTGGGCAGACGTCGACGCCTTCGACGTCATGGGCGGGCGGCCGTCCGGGTGCCTCGCCTGCTCGTGGTACGTCATGGCGTTCCACACGTGGATGCTAGAGATGGCGTAGTCCCTGCCCAGATCCACCTCCCACCACGGGTTGGCCTCCTTGTTGGTGCGGCAGCAGCGCCACTCCTGGAAGCCGTTCGTGCTGCCGTTGTTGCCGAGTTTGGCCTCGCGTGGGCCCGGCGCCGGCGCGCGCGTCGACGTGTAGGTCGAGCTCTGACTGGAAGGAGCGCCACTACACAGACACAGAACGTCAGCAACCTCTCTCTACTACAGCTACAGCTACCGATACTGCGGGCCACTTACAGCGCCACGTTGGAGCCCCGCGCGATCGTGAGCGTCCGATTGCCTGGCAGTCCCTCCCACGACTCGAGCTCGCGCGTCTGCTGGTGCTTGACCACGTACTTGTACTCGAGCGTGCGGGTGGTCGCGTCGAACGCGATCGTCGCGCGCCACGAGCTCTCGCCCTCCTGCTGGTCCACGAGCTCCATGGGCACTGCGCACAGCAAGACCGTCAGCCGTCTGCACTCATCCACCCTAGAGGGACTCACACACACACGCACCAGCCTTCTCCACGTCCCAGGCGCCGAGCTCCGGCGCGCTGCCCAGCAGACACACGACACTCGCGCTCGCGTCGCCCAGCAGGCGCACGGCGAACTCCACCTCAGTCATGGCAGCGATACAGTGGCTCAACTCTAGAGTACGTAGCTCCTCCTCGCTCCTTCTAGCGCCGATTCCCGAATGAGTGAGTTGAGCAACGGCGCGCGTCCAGCAGCAAACCTTTGTTGCCCCTGGCTTTACGGACTGTAGCCATTTATGCGGGGGATGGCCGAATAGGATCGAAGCGGTACCTGAGTTTAGTGACTCGATGAGGATGGGAAGAAAATGCCATAATCGGCGTACAGTGACCTAACGATTTGCGTTCTTATATACGCCTCTTTTGGCATGCGATTGCAGATTGAAGTGATGCATTGCCCAAGATTCGATCCAATACCCTCGAGCAGCGCTCACTGGAGCGAGCATGACACAGCGACAACTTGTCAGTTCAAGTGCGTTTATTCATGTAGTCTGATGCTCCTAATGCTCGACGCCCCAGGCGTAGCACGCGAACGACATGTGGCCCATCCCCCACCCGCCGAAGAGCTTCTCGGCCTCGGGTTTGTTCTCCTCCATACCTGCTCCAGCGGCGGCAACGAACGGGACGAAGTGGTCTGGTGTGGGGTGCGCGAGTCTCGCGGCAGGGGCGCTCGGCCAGTCGACGATCTGCTCTCCGCGCTGGCTGCAGCTCAGTGAGGACTCGGACGTGAGCGTGTTGTCGCGCGCATGTTGTGCGTAGCCTGGTCGGAGCAGAAGATGAGCGTGTCTTCGTCGCGGAAGGGGGCGATGGCCTTGCCGAGGTCGAAGTGCGCCTGGTTGCCCAGCCGCGAGTTGATGGACATGGTGACGATGGGGATGTCCGCCTCGGGCCGGATCAGCAGCATCGGCACGAAGACGCCGTGGTCGAAGCCGCGGTCCACGAGTTTGGCCTGGATGTTGCTCTTCTCGAGCTGCTCCTTCACCTTCCGGGCGAACGCGGGGTCGCCCTTGGCCGGGTAGACGACGTCGTAGGCCTCGCTCGGAAAGCCGTAGTAGTCGTAGATCATGTCGGGGCTCGCGGCGCTGGAGATCTCGAAGCCGCCGATGCTGTCGGACTCCCAGTGCGCGGAGATGAAGAGGATTCGCTTCGGCAGGTTCTCGCCCTTGGGGTACAGCTTCTCGAACGTGATGGTCAGCGTGCGGGCGGGCAGGCTGCTGTTGCTCATGCCGGCGAAACCCGACGAGAGCAGCCACAGCGGACCGGGGCCGTGCGAGACGGCGACGACGGGGTGACGGAAGGTGGTCATAGTGTGGTGGCTTGGGCTTTGTGGTGTTCGGGACGAAGCAAATTCAGGAATGACCGACCACCTCCTCACCGTCTCAAGTGCTCAGCTTTGGAGGACGGTTTGCGTTAACTTGACCTTCGGTAGCGAAGAAACGCGCTCGTAGCGTTATCCGATCTTCATGTTACAGGCCAACGCGAATGCGAAAGGCTCCATTGTGGATTCGTGATCAAGTCTGCGTTAGCGAGGGCTCACTTACTCTGCGGCTCCAAGACGACAAGGCCTCATTCTCCATTTCTCTCGCTACAGCGCACACATCGCCAGCTTCACGTATCGTACCGAGTCTCAATCATGAACAAGTTCCGCCAGCCTGTGGTCGCCGTCTCGCATGGCGCTGGGCCGCTCTGGCTGTTGGACGAAGGATTCGTGGGCCTGGACAAGCACTCCCAGTCGGCCAAGAACGTGGCCACCATCTTCAACAAGATCTACTCGAGCGACGTCCAATTGCCCAAGCGCATCCTGTTCGTGTCGGCGCATTGGGAGGCGCGCAGCACCGGCATCGAGATCTCCAAGTCCGCTGCGCCCGAAATGTTCTACGACTACAGCGGATTCCCCGCCGAGTCGTACGAGCTCGTGTACGGGGCAAAGGGCGACCCTGTCTTCGCCTCGAGAGTGAAGGAGCTGCTGTCTCAGAGCGGCATCGCCTCGAAGCTCGTGGACCGTGCGTTCGACCACGGCACGTTCGTGCCCATGTTCTTGATGCGTCCGCAGGCCGACATCCCCATCGTCACCATGTCCATCAACGACCGCATGCTCAATGCAAAGGACCACTTCGAGCTGGGCAGGGCGCTCGCGCCACTTCGCGACGAGGACACTCTGATCATCACCTCGGGCCAAGCCACGCACAACATGTACGCGGACTGGTTCCCAGAGGACCACCCGATCGAGCCGTGGGCGCTCGAGTTCCAGAGCTGGCGGGACCAGACGCTCTCGACGGCTTCCAAGCAGACGTACAAGGAGCGCATGGAGGCGGCTGTCGCGTGGAAGAATGCACCGCACGCCTCATTCTGTCACCGCACTCCCGATCACTTCACGACGTTTGTGGTCGGGGCAGGTGCCGGCATGGAGGAGAACCGCCCTGCTGCGAAGAAACTCAACGGTGGATGGGGCCTCGGTCACATGTCGTTTGCTAACTACGCCTGGGGCGTTTGAACACGCGGACACGCTACTAATAAATGAATATATCACGGGCAAACTAATGGAAAAATGCATTGATCATAGCCTTCAAACTCTTATCTAATCTATCGAATTCATAGCAGCACCGTGACGTTCAATCGCCACAGATCCGACCACAAGAACGTCGAAGGGAACACCAATCTGGCCGTGTCCTTCACCGTGTGGCCGTGCACTTCGTACGCGTAGACGGTCGTGAATCGGGTACGCAGCAGTTTGATCATCACAATCGCCCACAAGTCCTTCGAGCTCACCAGATACTTCTCGTTCACGATCACGTAGCCAGAGCAATAGACCCCGTCCGCGGACGCGAACTTCATGCCTTTGAAGAAGACGTAGTTGCTGTAGTCGGAGATGAGTCCGAAGCGCGTCTGCAGCATGGCCCCCGTCGAGATCTCGAAGTTGGTGACGATTCCTCTCTGGGTCAGCGCACTCCGCTCATTCGCCGAGGAGTTTGCCGACGTGTCCGTGCCGATACTTGACCTCTGTCGCACTTGATCCGGCCGGAAGAAGCGGTAAATCTTGCGCAGGATCGCGAACACCGTGACGACGCCCATGAGGAAGATCGTCGGCGTGTAAGACGCGGTGAGGAACTTGGCGTCCATTTCGGGAAACTCGAACGACGTCCACATACGCAGTGGGGACATGTCGGCAATGACAGGGATCGGCTTTGCGATGCCGACTTTGTACTGGGAGGCGAAAGAAGTCGTAATTTCGTTGAACACGGCTGAAGAAGCCTGGATCAGCGCCTGCCGGTGCTCGTACACGCCTTCGAACAAAAAGGTGGCCACTGACGGGTCGATTCGCTGTTGGAACACGGAGCTCAGGAAGCTCGCCAAGCAAAAGTAGACGACCAGCAGGTCTGCGTGCATCATCTCCGGGTGGACGCGGATCGATTGAGCGCTGGCGAGCGCTGCAGCCCTCGACATGGCGAACTCGTTGACGGACCAGAAAGAGTCGATAACCCAAGAGAGCAGCACCAAGATGCCGCGCATGACCAGCGTCGTCGTTGAAGTGTAGGCGAAGGGGTCTCCGATCCAGATCTTGCCCGACCGAATCTTCTGGTACATGACGAGGAACAAGATCACCAAAGAGTAGATCATCTGCAGTCCGAAGACGAAGTGAATGCAGTGCACCCAGGCCCAGGAGTCGACCATGACGGCTTCTCCGATCCACTCCCAGCGAGTCAGCGCGTTCGTGGCACTCACCCCGTCCAGTAGCGAGTACATCGTGCGGACATTGCACTGCGTGTCGCCGTTGTAGAACCCGCGCTTCCGAGCTGTCAGCAGGTGCTTGACCGGCTCCGTCTCGGGGTGTCGCGGGATACTCGTCAGCGCAAAGTAGCTCTCATCCGTGACACCCACAAGCTCGTACATCTCGAAGTTTGCAGTCCGCTGGTACGGGTACGTGAGCGCTGCCATGTAGTACTGCGTCACGTTCGTGTCTTGCATGTCGTCGATGACCGTGAGCATGCCCAGTAACGCTGGGCCTTGCTTGTTGTGCGCGCGTACTTCATACTCTTGCACTGAGAGCGACACCGTGATCAAGTGCAGGTCGGTCGAGTCATTACGCGAGCGCACCAAGTTGTAGACGCGCGCTTGAGACGTATCGCCGGACTTGATCTGGCTGAAGGAGCAGTCGACGATAGTAACCACGAGCTCGAGGTCCTTGAGAGCTGTGATGGTGTACTTGGTGTCGGAGACCATGTCCAGATACCCAGGGTTCAGGAAGTCGTAGCTGTATATCGCCGAGTTGAAAAGTGGCAGCGCGGAGCAGCCATCAGTGGAAGTCTGCTCGGCCGTCTCGAGGTACAGGACGTAGTCACGGGGGCTGGTGTCACCTCCCAGTACGTCCTTCACCAACGGACTGTCATTGATCAAGCCGTCGCCCATGTAGCCTTTGATGAGCGACGACGTGAACACTCGAAGCGTCTCGGTGGGGTTGTGCGCTCCGCTCAGCACTTGCAGTGACCACCACGTGGCCGTCATGGAGAAGTACACGTACAGCCCCGCAGAAGCGATGGCGGTGAGTCGGCGTAGTAGATTGAAGTACTGCCACTTCCACTCGCGCTTTTTGCCCCTAAAGTGCACAGTGATGAACTCGCCCTCGTGAGTGAGCGCCGTCGAATCCACCGAGCTGCCCCTCGCCCTCTCCTTCTTCACCGGCTCCACGCGTGTCTTTATCATCCACGCGCTTGGAACTGCTCGAGCTCTTTACGGTCGACTAATTTGATACTTCCGAGTCGAAATGGAAACTGGTTGCAACCAATAATTTCAACGTATTAAAGCATAAAGGTTGGTGTTCCCTATTTGCAGCGATCTTCGTCATGACTGGATAAGATTCACTTGAAGTGCTGATCGAGTTCGTAGGAACGTCACCAAGCTAAGGAAAGGTAAGAATAGTCCCGAAGCGAAGCAGAACAGTGCTCTTTGCCTCGATGTATTTTCATCGGATGGCGCAACAGTTGCAACCCGCCCGCAAAAAACCTGTGCTAATAAGCATTGCAATGCCGGTCGATGGAGCCACGCGCCGGCAGGAGAGTCCCATTTCAGGTACGCTTCTAAGACCACGGCGTCTGCTCCTTAGCAGGCAACGGACAACACACAAGACGTAATGTATCTTGGTAGTCGTTCCTATCCCAGCCTCCGCTTCGAACTGATGTTTTATCTAATGCCAAGTGCCGCAACCGAGAAGACAACGGAGGATGAATATTTCAAGGTTAACTAACTCTATCTGCACCTTTCATAGCAGCACCGTGACGTTCAAGCGCCACAGATCCGACCACAAGAACGTCGAAGGGAACACCAACCTGGCCGTGTCCTTCACCGTGTGGCCGTGCACCTCGTACACGTAGACGTTCTTGAATCGGGTACGCAGCAGTTTGATCATCACAATCGCCCACAAGTCCTTCGAGCTCGCCAGGTACTTCTCATTCACGATCACGTAGCCAGAGCAATAGACCCCGTCCGCGGACGCGAACTTCATGCCTTTGAAGAAGACGTAGTTGCTGTAGTCGGAGATGAGTCCGAAGCGCGTCTGCAGCATGGCCCCCGTCGAGATCTCGAAGTTGGTGACGACCCCTCTCTGGATGAGCGCGGCTCGCTCATTCGTCGAGGTATCCGTGCTAATACTCGATCTCTGGCGGATTTGATCCGGTCTGAAGCACCTGTAGATCTCGCGCAGGATCGCGAACACCGTGATGGAACACATGAGGAAGATCATGGGCGTGAAGGACGCGGCGAGGAACTTGGCGTCCTTGTCGGGGAACTCGAGCGACGACCACAGTCGCAGTGGGGACATTTCGGCCAGTAGTGGGGTCACCGTTGCAATGCCGATGTTGTATTGGGCTTCCGAGTAGGTGACCACCTCTTCCACCACTGCGGGCGAGAGGCGAACGATCTTTTGGCGGTTCTGGTGGACCATTTCAAACAAAAAGGTGGCGAACGACGGATCGATCCGCTCTCGGAACACGGAGCTCAGGAAAGCCACCAAGCTGAAGTACACGGCGAACAGATCCGCGTGCATCAGCTCCTTGTGGACGCGCACAGGCGGCGAACCCGAGATCATTGCGGCTCTCGACATGGCGAACTCGTTGATGGACCAGAAGGAGTCGATCGCCCAAGAGAGCAGCACCAGAATGCCGCGCATAACGAGCGTCGTCGTCGAAATGGACGCGAACGGGTCTCCAAGCCAGATTTTACCCGACCGAATCTTCTGGTACGTGACGAGGAGCAGCACCACAATGGAATAAATGACCTGCAACCCGAAGAAGAAGTGAATGCAGTGCACCCAGGCCCACGAATCGATTGTCACGGCTTCACCCACCCACTCCCAACGCGTCAACGCGCTCGTGGCGTTCACACCGTCCAGTATGGAGTACATCGTGCGAACATTGGACTGCGTGTCTCCATTGTAGAACCCGCGCTTCCGAGCTGTTAGCAAGTGCTTGACGGGCTCAGTGTCTGGGTCCCGCGGAATGCTCGTCAAGGATAAATAACTTTCATTCGTGACGCCAACCACTTCGTACATTTCAAAGTCCGGAGCCCGCTGGTACGGGTACGTGAGCGCGACCATGTAGTACTGCGCCACGTTCGTGTCCTGCATATTCTGGACGAGAGTGAGCATGCCCAGCACTGCTGGCCCTTGCTTGTACGTGGTCGCGTTGTTCGTATTCCTGCACAGAGAGCGACAGCGTCATCAAGTACAAGTCGCTGGGATCACTACGCGACCGCACCAGGTTGTACACGCGAACTTCCGACGGATCGCCAGCCTTGAGCTGACTGAAGGAGCAATCCGCGATGATAACCACGAGCTCCAAGTCTGCGAGGGCGGTGGCGTTGTACTTGGTACTGGAGACCATCCCCTTATAGCCCGGACTGAGAAAGTCGTAGCTGTAAATCTCCGAATTAAAGTCCGGCAGTCCCGAGCAGCCGTCGGTGGAGGTGGACGAGCTGGACTCGAGGAAGAGCATGTAGTCGCGGGGTGAGGTGTCGCCTCCCAGTACGTCCTGCACCAACGGACTGTCCTTGATGAATCCATCGCCCATGTAGCCTTTGATGAGCGACGACGTGAACACTCGAAGCGTCTCGGTGGGGTTATGTGCCCCGCTCAGCACTTGGATCGCCCACCACGACGCGGTCATGGACGCGTACACGTAGATGCAGGCCGAGACGATGGCTCCGAGCCGACGCTAGAGGTTGAAGAACTGCCACTTCCACTCGTGCTTTTTGCCCTTAAGGTGCACGGCGATGAACTCGCCCTCGTGGGTGACTGCGGTTGAGTCCACCGAGCTCGCTCTCGGCCCCCTCTTGCCCCCTGGTAGCAACACGTGCGTCTTCGTCATGAACACTCGCAGTACGGTTTGTTCTAGGCTGCACTAATTTTCAATCACTTGGAAGTCGAAATGGAAACTGGTTGAAGGAAGTCACGAGTGTCATGCTAAGATTGGGTCGGGAGGAACTTCCTCCGGAACTGAGCATGAAGCAGCGACAGTTGATTGCGTGTGCGGAGGTAAGAATAGCTGGAGATATGCTGGTTCAAGCCGGTTGCTCGTTAGATATCCTCACTGAGGATATCATATCCTATATATATCGAGGATATCATATCCTCAGTGAGGATATCTAACGAGCAACCCGCTTGAGGATTCCTCAGGCAACTATCATACTAAATCAGCCCTCAGGAACTACTAAAATAAAATACCCGTAACTGCGTGCCAGTCCAGGGGCCGCAACGATGCTGCCTCTCACAATAACTCCCGCGTAGTACACGCTCCTGTAGATCCCAGTCCCAATAAACTCTTGATACGATGCACAGTAAGCCAGTTTATCGCAAACGAGCAGGGGACAACACCCAGCAGTTGAGCGTTAAAGGGCCCCCGGCCACTGGTGGGCAGTCAATGGCCCCAGCAGCGAGCGCACAACGCACGAGACCTCGACAGTTCGCTCGTCTCAATTGATCTCAGCGAAGACAACAACATGGCTACAAAAGCCTTACGACCGCCGGAATACCTGTGATACCCCATATGCCAAACCACAGGATCGCTAAATCGTACTTCTTATTCGTAAATCGTGCCGACGTCACAACAAAACAGCGCATGGAACACCAAGGTAGCGGCCGCGCGGCAGCAGCCCCCAGCGCGTCCCAGCCGCCGGCGACCGAGTCC
>JAIKVE010001341.1:0-12305 GCA_024679115.1 Phytophthora pistaciae
AAGTACGCGTTGCTGGGGGCGTTCGGATAGTCCGTCTCGGACGACAGCGTCGTGAAGTGGACCGTGCCGTACTCGTAGGAATACCACATATTGAGCGCGCCCCCGCTCTCGGCCGACGGCATCCTGAAGCGTGAGTTGAATGCCGAGTAGTTGCCCAGTTGGTCCTTCTTGCTCTTGGACAGCAGACACGTCGGGGAGTGGCATTCCGCCTCGTGGTTCCCCACGAGCACCATGTAGGCCATTTGCCTCATGACGTTCGTCATGGAGTTCATGAACTTGTTGTACACTTGCTCGTAGTAGAATCCAAACACTTTCTCGGCTGTGAGGAAGGCGTTGTCGGCGTAAGCAATATCGCCGAGGTGGTAGACGAAGTCCACCTCGTCCACGATGCTGTTCACGTACTTGTTGGTGGCGACCGAGTTGTCGTCCGCTCCCATGTCTCCGTACACTGCGATAGTGAACGGGCTTTCGTCCCCAGAGGCGCGCGCTGTCTTAAAGGAGCTCACCCCGCTCTGGAAATGTTTGTTCTTGGCGTTGCCGACCTTGTAAAAGTACTTTGAGTGCGGCTTCAGTCCGCTCACAACCGCGTGGTAGCTGTAATTGTTCTTGGCGTTGCCGACCTTGTAAAAGTACTTTGAGTGCGGCTTCAGTCCGCTCACAACCGCGTGGTAGCTGTACAGCTCGTAGTCGTCGTCGTCCTTGTAGTACGACCTGGTCTCGATCTCAGCATTGTCCACCACCTTCAGCTCGGCCTCGCTTGTACCGAGCCACACTGTCGGGTCTTTCTCCAGCAGAAACGTTGTCCACGAAATGGTCATAGCCGTACCAGCTTCTTCGCCAGCGAAAGCCAGGTGCAGCTGCTGCGGCTTTCGGGCCGAGTCACTGGAGTCGCTCACACGACAAGCCTGGGAGGGCGTCATGTCGCCAAACTCGTACTGCAACGAGCACGAGTCGGATGGCTCGCAGCTTAGCGAAGACCACTTGTACACGCACGCGTTGTCGTCCACAGTAAGGCCCTGAAACGTGGTGCTGCGTGATCCCGCCTGAGTTGCGCTTCCCGCAGCCTCCAAGCTGCCGTCGCCACCGAATAATTTCTTGACGCTGTCGACGAAACCGGTCGACTCCGCTGAGGTCACGGAACACAAGGCGGTCGCGACGAGTAGGGCCCTTGTTTTCATATTCTCTGGGTCAGGTTGTCTTGCTCAGCGCTCTAAACCGCAAATGATATCTCCAGCAATGATCACAGGGCGGTACCGCTGGACCATCTCGAGACTGATTCCGTTTCTACTGTAGTGTACCGAACCTTCATGGCTCACAGTGAGGCTGCAAGTTCAGAGGCAGTCACCATCCGCTGGTACTGAAGTAAAACTGTAGCGCGCTCGAGCAGCGAGCAATTGACGCCTTCAGCCTTTGAATCAGAGCGTGTCACGCCGGGATATCTTGCTTTGGCCTCGATTTAACGTGATACTGTGGCCCTCACTGGAATTCCCTTTCTGATACAGCTCGATTGCAGTCGCTCCTTCGGCAAGTTTGCATTCTTCGAAACCAGAGAGGAAGAACTGCGAGCGATAGAGCTGGAGAATGCCAGTGGACACGATCATGGGCGGATTACCGCGGTGGTCAAGATTATGCTGCCAATGCACTGGTAAGATATGATACAGGAGATTCAATCAAGCACCTTCAACCAGCTGATTGAGAATGAGAACCAACCACTTTGTTAAAGTGAGACAATGCAATCAGTCCGAGTGAGATTTTATCTGCCCAAGAGTAGTCAGTCGTACATGCTTCGTGGTACTGCACAAGTTTGGCGCTTTCCAGCCGAGCATTAGCGGCAGACACACTCGTTTCGAGATTTCACGTTGATTTTCACCTCTTCTCTTGAGTGACAGAGCCCTGATCATCTTTTAGAATCGAAAACTTGTCGATCTCCGCGCCGGTAGCGCTCTCAACTGTCGTCAGGGTGAGGTTCGTTGGCGTCACGGACAGTAATGAGATAGCGTAGTGCGTGTCATCCATCACCGCATGCCACTTGGGCGACTCGGGGTGCTTGTACTTGTAGAGGCCCTCAGGGCCTCCTGCCGAGCCGGAAATCACGTACACAGGCGCCTGTGGGTTCTTATAAACCGAGTCGTCCTTGGAAACTCCATGCATAACTGCGGTACCATTAGCCACGGGGTACTGCCGTTCGTACGCGTGCACGTGGCCCTGCAGCACCAGATCCACCTTGTACTTGATAAACAACTTTTCGAAAGCTTGCTGTACGTTTAGCGCCTCAAAGTCGTTGTTAGGCGTACCATCCGCGTCGCAAGAGCGGATCGTATACATCGGTCTGTGCATGCCCACAATAATCCACGGCACTTGGTCTCGGTTGGCGTCTGCAGCTTTGAGATCCTCTTCCAGCCAAGTCAGTTGATCACCGAAATTCCCATACACATGATGCGTATGGTACGCGTTGCTGGGGGCATGAGGGTAGTCGGTCTCGGACGAGACTGTAGTGAAGTGGACCGACGCGTACTCGTACGAATACCACATATTGAGCACGCCCCCGCTCTCGTTCGAAGGCATCCGGAAGCGCGCGTTGAAGGCCGAGTAGTTACCGAGTTGGTCCAGCTTACTATCCGACATCAGACACGACGGCGAGTGGCACTCAGCCTCGTGGTTGCCAACGAGAACCATGTACGCCATCCGCCGCATGATGTTGGTCATGGAGTTCATGAACTTGTTGTACACCTGCTCGTAGTAGAAGCCAAACGCCGTCTTGGCCGAGAGGAACGCGTCGTCAGCGTACGACACGTCTCCGAGGTGGTAGACGAAGTCCACCTTGTCCACCAGGCCGTTCACGTACTTGTTGGTGTCCACCGCGTTGGCGTCCGCGCCCATATCTCCGTACACTGCGATCGTGAACGGACTGTCGTCGCCGCTCTTGCGCGCCGTCTTGAAGGAGCTCACCGCGCTCTGGAACTTCTTCGTCGCGGCACTGCCAACCTTGTAGAAGTACTCGGTGTTCGGCTTGAGCCCCGTGACGATGGCGTGGTAGCTGTAGAGGGAGTAGCTCTTGTCCTTGTAGTACGACTTGGTTTCGATCGTTGCGTCTTTCACTGGGCTTAACTCGTCTTCAGAGCTGCCGATCCACACTGCCGGGTCTTCTTCCAGATCAAACGTCGTCCATGAGATCGTCATACCAGAGCCAGCTTTTTTGCCGGCGAACGCCAAGTGGAACTGCTGCGGCATCTTGGTCGTGTCGCTCGTGCTACTAACTCGACAGGCCTCGGAAGGTGTTACGTCGCCGAAATGGTACTGGATGGCGCATGAAGCCTCGGGCTTGCAGCTCAGCGACGCCCAGTCGTAGACGCACGTGCTGTCGTCCACTGCGCTGCCTGCAGTCGACTCCGAGCTGTTGTGGCGGTGGAAAAAGTTCTTGACCTTGTCAAAGATGCCAGCCGCCTCCGCCGAGGTCACGGAGCACAAGGCACTCGCGACCACCGCAGCTCGCAGGACGGAAAGCGCGTGCATCTAGTGTAGTGTTACAGTACCGGTATGCAAGTGTCACGAACGCTGCGGAAACTCAAATGACGTTCAGTTATCAGGAACATCACGAGCCGTCGTATCGGTTGCCGTAGTCGCCACCATCTGAAGATATTGAACAGCAATTCCTAAGCACCGAGCGGGGCGCCCCGCCTCAGGGAAACTTATGCAAACAGCAGTCGAAATCGATGTGGCAATGGACGCCTCATGCACATCAGCGGCCTACGCGGTGTCGATCCAGGCGCAGATACATTATACTCAGTTCGAACAACACAATGTCTGGATATACAAGTTGAAGCATCACGAGGGGTCTACCGGTATTCGTTGGACTCGCTTGACTCGACGATGTTTATTCACTTCACTTGAAACACGGTTGCAACCAGAAAGCATTGAAAATCTGAACCTTAGATCTCTTGACCGAGTCGGTTGGTTGTCGCTCTGCTCTCGTACCTCGAAGGCCTCTCAGATCGAAAGGAAGCAAGTTTTGAACGGCCGACCACATTTGCAGGACGAGGTTATGCGTGAATCGCGCAGCGTGTTGGGTAGTTAACGGCGCTTGATGGTTTATGCCAAACTCGAGCATGCTGGATCAATTGCCTCTTTCGGTACTTATTTTCGTTGTGTATTCGTGGGAATGTGCTCTTTCTCAATGCGATGAAGCACTAAAACGAGTTCGAGCGATATGTAAGCTCAAATAGAAGGCCACTTTACCACAAAAAAAAAACGAGTTCGAGCGTTTTCGTGGGCTTGAGAAGTACAAGAATAGGTAGGGGACCTGAAAGTGACGTTGCTGAGTTTAGTGCTCGTTCAACGTAAGACGCATTCGTAGTCAGCAAACCATTGCAATCCATGCAATACCAGACGAACTACCCGTACGCGACGACCTCGCAGCAATATGGAGCGATCTCCCACTTGCGGGGGGAGCAGCGACGCCGACAGCAAGAGTATTCGCAAGCCTTGGCCCAGCAAGTAGCTCAACGCGAGCAGCAAAAACGCCGAGAGCGAGAGATGGATCAGCAGTATGGAAGGCGGTACAGCAACTCCTACAATCCATCTCAACCACCGCAAGGCTTCGGACAGCCCCGCAAGGATAGCTTCGAGCCTGCCAATAGAGGAGGAATGCTCGACGGATTGGGCCACAACAACCACCAAAGCTCCAGAACAAGCTTCGCACGCGGACAACAACAACAGCAGCAACAGCAACTCCACCATCGCCTACCTGGTGGTCCAGAGCTTCAGGGGTACCCTACCTCACAAGCTCGAGCATCCTACGGAGGTCAGGCGAATTTCCATCCTGCAAACCAACCGATTATCGGAAACCAAAGCGTTCCAGGCGACTTTGGGATTCCGGGGGGCGCGAATCCCCATCAGCCAATGCAACAAGAACATTGGCCTCAACAACCACCTCCCCACTCAGGGATGCCGGGTTTTGTGCCCGGGCCACACGTGCAGACAGGTTGGCCCGAGCCCAATCCGCAGTCGAATGCAATGGCCCAAGCTAGAAGCAGTCAGTTTTGGCCGGGCCAAGGCCTGGCCGAGCCAAATCCACCGGCGAACGGAGGGTTTCCGTCACTTCGGCAGAGCTTCCAGCCAGAATATCCCCAGCCCGAGCCGGCAGGTAATGCACATGTCCACAATGGAGGGCGTCGCCAGCGAACTGACATCCACGACGGCGGCCGAGGCGACTCGGAGGAAGCAGAGCGACTTCGACGAAAGCTCCAACAGCAGCAGGAAATGCAGCTCGCGCTAGAACGGCAAATTGAGGAGAAGCGGCAGCAGAAGTTGGAGGCCAAACGACGACAGGAAGAAGAAGATCGACGCGAGATGGAGCGATTCGAAGAGGACCAGCGCCGACAACGTGCTGAGCAGGAGCGACTTCAAGAGGAGAAACGACGCAAGGCCGCACTTGAACAAGAGAAAGCGGAGCTTGCAGCCGCGGCTGTCGCGGCCGCCAACCAGCAAGCCAAACTCCAGCAGCAGCAAAAGTTACACGCCCAAGCTCACCAAGCTCAGCCTCAATACCACCAGCCGCCGCAGCAGCAGCACGCTCAATCTTTCCACCAACAGCCAATTCATCCTCAGCCTCCGCTGCAGCAGCCTGAGCATTTTAACGCTCCATCGCCCAGTAGATTGAGGAAGAACCCGTTCACCAACTCACGGGCTCATTTGTTCGAAGACCCACCGCCGCAGCCATCGCCTCAGCGTGGCTCAATGATGCCAAACGGCCACTACGGCCACTACGGCCACTCCAACCAGAACGCGTCGCCTGTCCGAGGAGGTCACCAAGGCTTCAATTCGATCTACCCGCAAGAGTCCCAGCCTGTCGGCCGGTCGATGGACCCCTTGGAGCTGCGTCGGCAGTACGACGACATGCGAGAAGAGCTCAGGAGGCAGAAGCAGCTCGTAGATCAGCTTCGTCAAGCCCAGGCACAAATTCAGCAGCAACAGCAGCAGCTCTCGCTCTCCCCTGTCCGGGCTGGAAATGGGAATTTGTCTACACTCATGGACTTGGAAAAGCTTCGGAACGAGCTACGCGGCGAACTTGAATATCGCGAGCAGCTTCACCGCCAAGAACTGGAATCATTGAAGCGCGAGCAGCAGCAAGAGCGAGGGCCCGAGCACTCACCTCGTCGTTATCCGGGTGTGAGAAACTCACTGCAAGCCGTACCCGACAAACTAAAGCAACAGCTCGCGCCACTGCCGGAGACAATGGACAACCACACGTCATCGACAAACAACAACCAAAGGCAACAGCAGCATCGACGATCTCCTGTGAAAAGGCTTCCAACCTCGCAGACTGGAGTTCACCCAATTGGTGATAGCTTGATGTCGTTGCGAGGCGAAAGCGAGTTCGTGTACTTTGACGGGCGCGTGGCTGGTGCTGATAAAACTGGGAAGAATGGTGCGGCTACAGGTAATAATCACTTCAAAGGTGAAGGTGACGGCGATTCCTTGGATCAGCAAAGTGAATCAATCAAAGTTGAAGAATCACGAGTCGTAGAGGGCCTTCGCCACTCGGCAAGCAAGAAGCGTAGCGTCAAGCAGTCGGTAGCTTCCAGTGCGTCATCCCCCACTCAGGTGAGAAAACCCGCACTTGAAGACGCCGACAGTGAAGACGAGTCGCAAGGATTTACCATTCAGACTTCCCCAGTCCACAACCGAAGCCAGCAGTTGGCCCCGTCACCAACGACTCACGAGCGCAGGACCGCGGCAAGTAGCCACCGATACTCTCAGCTGCCGCCGGCTTTGAGCTCATCTTCACCTTCTAAACAGTTTGGCAAGTGGCGGCTGGAGTCTGTGGGGACCAACGACGCCAGCGACAGTGACGACGAACCAGACGCCAGTCTCGACGGCGAGCAGCTCGAAGCCCTCTTCCAGCGGAACGTGCGGCGTCACGAGATTCTTCTGGGCTTCCAGACCAGAGCCCAAGCACAGACGAAGGCCTCAAACCAACTCGAAGACGGTAAAGTTCCCCAGGCCAGATCAGCGTGGACAGACCTGCATCAACAACTTGAAGACAACCGACGAGCGTCAATTTCTCGAAAGCTCAGCACCGCAAGCACCAACTCGAATGACTCGACACACGACCAAACTGTTGACGCAGGGGACGAAGCCGCCCTGGTAGCGTCTTCAAAGTGGATGCCGTCCTCTCTCCTCTTACCAGTGGAACAATCAACGCGAAGTACATTAGCTAGAAACAAATAAATGCCAGGTTACTCTGGTTTTTGATTGACACCCAAGTCTATCATCCTTTCGAGCAGGAGTGATTCGCTCTCACCCCCGCTGTGCACGCACATTCTCCTGGCTTACACAAAACTTAGATTTTGCCTACCACCAGTGGAAGAAGGAGAGCCACGAGACCTGGTTGTTGCCGCTGCCCTGGCTGTTGTGCGTCCACTGGTTGGTCGAAGGAGTAGCCGTGGTCGCGGCTGGCGCAGTAGTAGTCCACGTGCTGGTGGTGGTAGTGGCTTCCGTGGCGACAGGAGCATCGGTAGCAGCGGGGGCCTCCGTCACAGGCGCCACCGTAGCGGCATTGTTGCTGCCACTGGTGGAAGCGGTCGTCGACGCAGCGGAGGCCGAGCCTGGCTGGCTCGAAAACGCAGTCGAGCCCGAGCTCGAAGCAACGTTGGAGGCCAAGGTGGAGGATTCGGCCGAGCCGGCAGCCGTCGAGCCCGAGGACGAGCCCTCGCAAGCCACCGACTTCTGCAGCAGCAGGCTCACGTCGGCGTAGCTCAGGCCGATGCTGGTCACGGTGTCCGCGGCGGGCTTGGCCTTGGGGAACCAGATGAAGTCCGGGTGGTCGTCGTCCGAGTCGTAGACCCACTCGCCGCCGATGATGTTTCCGTCGTCATCCATCTCCAGGATGTAGTAGTAGTACTGGCCGGTGGTGTACGAGTCCACCTTGCCGGTCGACACGAGCGCGCCGTCCGTGTAAGTCTCAAAGATCCACGACAGACGCGTCTTGACGTACACGATGCTCTTAGCGGCCGAGTTCCACGGGTACTCCTCGAGTCCGTAGAAGGTGCTCGCGGCCTCCTCCAGCGTCATGTTGGTCTGCTCGTACACCTTGAAACCGCGCACGGGCTGGTTCCAGACCTCCGAGCCGGCAGTGACATCGGCGATGAACGTGGCGTTAAGCTTGCCCAGCAGGTTGGCCGCCGCGATGTGGAAGTAGGCCGGGTTCAGGTCGCGGTACGAGTCGCTTGAGTGACGGCCGTACTCGTCGGTCGAGTCGGTGCCGCCGTTGTAGCGCGTGCCGGTGAACACCGTCGTGACGGTGGCGCCGTCATACACGTCCGACAGCAAAGCCTTGATGTCCATCGGCTGGAACGTCACACCGTTGTACGTCACCGCGCAGCGCGGCTCCTCCTCCAGCATGGAAGCAGGCGTCCAGGCGTGGCAGATGCCGTACCAGGTCGGGATGCAGTAGCCCGAGCTCTTGCCGGTGCGGATGGCGCACGAGCTGCCGTCCGTGAGCGACGAGCAGTCGCTGTCCGAGGAGCAGACCGTGTGGCTGCTCATCGAGTCGATGCCGTTGTCCTTGGACACCTTGTCCATGAAGTCCGTCACGTCGAGACCGAAGGCCGTCGCGTACTTCTCGGCGGCGCTCGGCTCACCAGCGCTCCAGATGACGTTGATGCTGTCCTGGTACGTGGGCCAGTACGGGCCCGGCCAGGGGGAGGGCGTGTGCACGCCCGTAGTGGGCAGGCTGGCCAGATTCACCTCCATGGACGTGCCGAAGTAGGCCTCGAGCTTGGCGATGTCCTTGTTGGTGTTGGCCTCGAGTCGGCGCTTCTTCTCCATCTTCTCCTGCAGTCTGCGGCCGGACATGGGCGAGTGGCGCAGCTTGCGGCTGCTCTGGTCCTCCCAGCCCGTGGCGCAGTCCTTGGGCGTCGACGCCGAGGCGCCTTCGACATCCGTTGATGTGGTGGCCGGCGCGGAGGTCACGCCGGTCTTGGTGGGGGAAGCCGTGGCAGTGGTCGTGGAGGGCTCTTCGTACGACGAGCCAGCCACGCTGGTCTCCGTAGCGGCCGGGGCCGTGGTGACACCGGCCTTGGACGGCGAAACAGTGGCCGTCGTGGCTTCATCCGATGAGGCACCAACGTCGCTCGAGGTCGTTTCCGGGGCGGAGGTGACTCCAGTCTTGGTCGGCGATACCGTAGTGGTGGGCTCTTCGTACGACGAGCCACCAACGCTGCTCGAAGCGGTCTCCTCGTACGTCGAGCCACCAGCGCTGTTTGAAGCCGAGGTGGCCTTTTCCGAGGACCCGCCGACGCTGCTTGAAGTCGTGGCCGGAGCCGTGGTGGCCGGGGCACTAGTGGCCGATTCCGATCCCGACTTGGTGCCGGTCGTGGTAGAAGTGGTGGTGGACGTCGAAGTGGACGTTTGCGAGACAGTCGTGCCGGTCTTGGTGGACGTCTTGGTGCCTCCAGCGGACGAGGTGGTGGACGTCTGCGACGTGGAAGTGGTGGACGTCGAGGTGGAAGTGGACGTAGTGGTCGTCGTCGTGTACGCGTCCTGGTTCGCGCTAGTGGCCGGCGTGTCCACCGAGTAGATGACGGTGCCTACCTTGGTGGAGACAGACTCGGTGGGGGCTGTGCTCGTGTTGGCCAGCAGGTCCGTGTACGTGACTGTCACCGTCGAGATGGTGGCGATGTCGGGCAGCGTCGGGTCCACCTCAACCGTGATGGCGCAGTCCTTGTCGGCCACCTCGGCGCCGCGGGCCGGGAACTTGCTGCTGATCTCGTCCGTGGTGTCGGCCGACGTGTACGGGTCGTAGAAGAGCGAGGTGGCCGAGGCCCGCTGCGTCTGCAGCGCCACGAGGGCCACGGCCGCCGGGATGAGGTAGCTGCGCGGCGTGTACACCATAGTGCCGGTCCGAAGCAGAGCAGGAGGAAGCTAGATGCGGCGGAGTAATTTCCTCGCCGGCGAGAAAATTGGGGAATGCCTCTGGGTTCCATCCCTGCTAGCCGCGGTACGTATGATAGGGTGCCTGCCAGGTGCAGCTCTGATCCTGCGCGTGAGACCGGCCGTTCTCGGCAGTCGGTCAAGCGTGGCGATAGAGTCGGGCGTTGCACCGTTGGACGCCCTCCGCCAGCTGCCGCCACATGGGATAATGTGCGCACCAGGAGGCCGGAGCACCAAGCCACACAGCTGTGTGCGGCTCGCCTTTGCCGTTCCGTTCCGCCTCGCGTCAGCTCTCAGCCATTGCGCGCGGCGTGCAGTTTAAGGAGGTGGCGACGCTCGTGGAAGGCGTCGAAGGCGGCCTGGAACGCAGGATGCGTGTATCATGGAGAGCTGCAGCGGCCACGCCACGACAATGGAGGTCTCTGTCACCGCCGATCAAGGATGCTGTCGGCATCGGGAAGCGTGGCGTGACAGCGCTGGAAAGACTTGGGTGGCCGTCGAGCAGCAGCTCTACTGTAGAGGGGCACGTAAAGGTGACCGCTATCCGTGGCACTAGCCGGTTCCCGTTTAAGTTAATGGAGTCAGCGGCTGCACTTGGCTTTTGACTGATGAACTTAGTCGGGAGGTTCGGTGGATTTTCCTATCGTTGCATTGTGGTCCGATCTTGTCGGTGCTGTGACTTGAGATGCTCTACGGTACACTCTGCCTGTGTTGTTGCTCTGCCTGTGTTGTTGCTCTGCGTGTGTTGTTGCTCTGCTGGGCAACGCAACTGATCTTCATGGAGATACAAGTACATGTACATACCTGCCCGCATTAGACGACCGGTGCTTGGAGCTCCAGCGGCTGCTTGCCACGATGTTCACTCGGAAGAGAGCGGCGCGACGCAATGCCGCGCAACCCGGTCTTGAGGCGGCCACCATGCTGAATCAAGGCGTGTCGAGCTGCAGTTGGTCAACATGACTCTGGCTTGTGGTGGCTGCCTTATTAGCTGCCTAACACATTGTCGAGAAATCGGTATCCACCAGGGGCTCGCTGACTCAGGGAGAGCCTTGATGCTGCTAGGCTGCATCGATGTATGGTAACCTCTGACCCATAGTGTAGAGGTGGCAGCTCGCCACCATCCGCGCGGTGGAGCCAAAATGCATCTCCTTGAAGGAGGCCTTGCAGTTGCTGAGACGGACAGCGCCCCGCAATCGAACGACACCTGCCCGCAATGCTGCGAACGTCAAAAATACACCAAACGCACACCAAATTGAACGCCCCGCCTTCTCGGAAACCAGCAGCCGCATTCTGGTGGATCACACAACGGCCACCACGCTGCCACGCGTGACTTGCGCGGAATTGACGGACTGAAAGCGTGAAGGCAAAAATTCATAATAATATCCACGCCACTTCCGACTCGCCATGCGGGGGTGGCGCCACTTGACGCACTTCCAGTAGGCCTCTTCAATCCGGAGCTCCGGATACCGGCGACTTCAAAAGGCTGCCCAATCCGCCCAAATTAACGGTGAATGTGGTGCAATTTTCGCTGGTCGCTTGCCTTCGCGCAACGTGTTTGGATAGACTCGTCAAGGGTGAAAGATCTCGCGTTCAGGACAGGTTGTCCGGGTTTTCCAGTTTCTGAGATCCGTGCGAATCGATCTGCGGATACCGTACAGTGCAGCTCAAACCGGTCGAGTTATGACGAAGTTATGCGTGTTCACGTCATTTTCAGAGCCTGGTCGATCGGTTGAGACTGCTTTAGTCTTCCTTCGAGTAGAGCTATAGAAACAGAGGTGAAATCATACAAAGGACTCGAACAACCACGGACGTACTGCAGTATAAGTAGGTGTCAGTCGCGAATTCTTACTTACGCATTTTAGCTGGGGACGTGAAAACTAGTGTGTATGTTGCTGTGGCTTTGATTGAAACAGAGCTGTGGGCTCAGCCGCCTTATCAAGCATACCAACGCGCATGCACGTGATTCTCTCTCACTTTTCTTCTCGAGTTTCGTGCTCCGTCATTTGACGAGCTCACCGGTACGAAAGACTGGCACGGCTTACCACCAGTGGAAGAACGACTGGTACCATCTCTGGTTCGGGTGCTCGTGCTGCTGCTCCTCTTGTTGTTGTTGTTGTTGTTGTTGCTGCTGCTGCTGCTGCTGTTGGTTGTCGTCGTTGTCATCTTGCTGTTGGTACTGGTTTCCACCCTTGCCGCCGTGGTTTCCACCCTGGTTGCCGTGGTTTCCACCCTGGTTGCCATGGTTTCCACCCTGGTTGTTCGAGGGAGCAGCGGTGGTCGAGGCGGGGGCGGCCGGAGTAGCGACCGGGGCCGTCGTCGACGGGCCACTGCTCGTGGTAGTAGCAGCCGGGGTCTCCGTGGCGGGGGCCTCG
>JAIKVE010001342.1:0-12302 GCA_024679115.1 Phytophthora pistaciae
CCCGTGGCCAACATGAACTCGATCCGAGTGGTGTTGTCGGTGGTGGTGGCCGAGGCATACATCACCGAGCAGCTGGATGCGGACACCGCGTTTCTTAACAGCGGACTGGTGGAGCGCGTCTACATGGAGGTGCCATACGGAATCATCAACGCGAAGAACATGATGTGTCGGCCGCAAAAGGCGATCTATGGTCTCAAGCAGGCAGCGAATGCTTGGCACAAGACCATCCATCGAGTCTTCGTGGGCATTGGATTCCGGAGCTGCGGCGGTGATCAGTGCGTCTACGTCAAGGGCGAGAAGGGCAAGTTCGTATACGTCTGCCTGTACGTGGACGACATGATCATCGCGGCCAAGACGAGCAACGAGATCCAGGAAGTGAAGGTGGCGCTCAAGAATGCATTTAAGATGAAGGAGCTGGGCGAGGCCAAGTTCATTCTCGGCATGGAGATCAATCACGACTCATCGGCGAAGACTCTCATGATCAAGCAGACTCGATACATCGATGATGTGGTGAAGCGTTTCAACCAGCAGGACGCCAAGGTGGTGGTGAACCCGTGCGAGTCGGGCATGAAGTTGTCGAAGAGTCAATCGCCGACGACTCACAAGGAACGCGAGGACATGCAGTCGAAGCCATACCGAACACTCATTGGCTGTTTGCTGTACATTACGACGTGTACCAGACCTGATGTGGCGTACATCGTGACTCAGTTGTCGCGCTTCCTCGAGAACCCAGGGCAGCAGCATTGGAAGGCTGCCATCCGCGTGCTCAGGTACCTGAAGAGCACCCGAGACATCGGCATCGTCTACAACGGGAACGTGAAGAAGATCGAGATGACGGCGTACACTGACGCGGACTGGGGCAGCAATCTCGACGACCGGCGCTCGGTGTCGGGAATCATGGTGATGATTATCGGGGCGCCGGTGATCTTCAAGTCGAAGTACCAGCGCACGGTGGCCCTCAGCTCGGCGGAGGCGGAGTACATGGCGCTGAGCCTGTGCACGCAGGAGGTGCTGTGGACCCGCGCCATGCTGAAGGACTTGGGCCACGAGCAAGTGGGAGCCACGGAAGTGTGGGAGGACAACCAAGGTGCAATCGCGCTGGCTAGCAACGCAGGCTACAACTCGCGCACCAAGCATGTTGACATCAAGCACCACTTCGTTCGTGAGAATGTGGCGCGGAGCGTCATCGTGGTCAACTACGTGCCGACGAAGGATCAGCTCGCGGACATGTTGACGAAGGCTGTGGGAACCAAGCGTCTGCAGTATCTGCTTGAGGCGAGTGGAGTCATCTGCACGACCGCGCAGCACTAGCGACGAGTGGGAGTGTTGGTATTGGGCGTCGCCAGTACACGCGAGAAGGACAAGGACACGGCGAAGACTCATGCGATGATGACTCCATGGTGAAGGAGTGGCGGTGGGCACGGCACGTGCCTAGCTACGATTTGATTGGCTCCCCGAAGACTGCTACAACAACTTCGGTTAGTTATACCATAGTGATATTAAGTCAAGTCGATCGCCCGGTAAACAAGATGATGAGATGCAACTAGGAGCTCAAGGGGAACAAGAGGAAGAAGAGGAGGTAAGGTAGATTTAGACTTAACGATAAATCTCACTTCGGCATTTGCCCTCTTCTACACAAGCGCCAAACCAACATTCCCACAACCTTTAACTGAGTGTCTTGCCTGAGCATTGCTCTTACCTTCCTAGTGCAGTGAGTGAACACTCCGTACAATAATACCTTCAACGGTAGTATTTCATTACCATCGGTTCGCTAGGAAGTTTCCGCTCGGGTCATCGAATGTGATCTTTTTTGCAGACCAGGAGAGGTAAACAGAGGAACGCTGGCGCAATTCTCCACTGGACTACTGGCAGAGTGATCAGACTCTTCCCGTAAGGTTCACTCGATTGCCTCTCTGGCATTGTGAAGCGACACATTTGTAGTAGTACGGACCCGTAACTTGGAATATGCGGCAATGCTACACGACACGACCGAGTAAAGTTACTAGCGATGGTCCTGTTTTATTGGGTCCCTCAGCCCGATTCCGAACATGCTAAGGCTCCACTACGCTTTCGACATGAACGACGAGAAGAAGATGATGACATCCATCCTGAAATCATGCCCGAAGCCGACGAGTCTGCTCATTAACTTGCATGAGGCGAACGAAGTTCATTAGCAAGGCACCGAAGGGATTCCATCGGTCGTTTGGTGAAGCACTTGCTGGAAAAAACAGTCATGGCAGCTGAGGAATCTGCCACCGACTCGAAACTCCGAGCGCTCTGGATCGCACTCGAGAAACAACACGAAGTTGGAAAAGAAAAAAAGAAAAAAGCTGGAGCTGATCCTCCTGAGGCTGTGGAAAAGCCGCTTTCGACTTCGACAGTCCACCGGTCGGCCTGCCATCCAAGCTTGCGTTCCTCAGTGCGGCGTACTCCTCCAATAGTGGAGAGATGGAAGACATTTTTTTACAATGTGAGTCTTGGTGCAGCTGGAGCCAGTGGGCTATGGCGCCCCTGAGTAAAAAAAAAAATACTCCGTCAATCCTGGGGATTGCGGTATAATAGTCGATAGCCTCGAAGCAATAAAAAAGATTACGCCTCCAAGTTGCTGTCCACCGTCGGACTGCCAGACCTAGGAGACTTTACTCTGCTGCTATGTCGCTACGTAGAGTTCTCCCGTTTGACAACCATGTTGCTGCTGTTCAGCTATTGAGTATCGCAAGGCAGCCAGAGCTGCGTCCTTTCACCACAGACAGGGCATTCTGGTCGATACAAACTCTCATACAACGGCCGTTACTCTCCCATTTCGGGACTTGAAGTCCTTCCAGGACAAGCCAAAGAGAAGCTTGTCATCCGATGGCGCCGCTCTCGTCCGCCTGCCGCCGCGTGCTGGCCGTGCCCCGCGCCCTCGTCTCGCAGAACAAGCGGCGCTTCCAGCAGGACGGCTTCGACCTGGACCTGGGCTACGTGCACCCGCGCATCATCGTCATGGGTCCGTGGATAAGGAGGAAAAAATAACGGCTGGCGTCTCTATTTTTTTTAGCTAAAGAAATATGTGACGTGGTAACTTTTTGTGTAGGTTACCCAGCTGTAGGAGTTGAGTTCCTGTTCCGCAACCCGCGGTCCGAGGTGCAGCAGTTCCTGGACGAACGACACGGAGGCGACTACTTCGTCTTCAACTTCTGCGACGAGCCCAGTCGATGGTGAGGTGGAAGAGCCCCCGGCAACTCAAAAATGTTTTTATTTATTTACTTAATTTTTCTTACAATGATGAAGTTATTCGCCGAGTATCTTTGAGGGTCGAGCCAAGAGCTTTCCGATTGAAGACCACAATGTCCCAACATTCCAGATGATGTACGTACCTCACTACTTGGCTTGGACGAAACTTACTAGGCCAAATATTCTATTGTTTCTTACGTATTTTTTGTCGTAGAACTGAGTTTTGCGAAGAAGCAGCGGCGTGGCTCGATGCCAACGAGCAACATGTCGTGGCGCTGCACTGCAAGGTATGATAAAGCTATTTCCATTAATATGAACGAGAGGTTGTCATTCAATATATCGGGTTTACTGCTGCTAGGCTGGAAAGGGACGAGCGGGTATGATGGCGTGTATTCTGCTCTTGCGCATGGGCTACGCTGCCTCCGCAACCGAAGCGATAGATCGGTACAATCGTGAGCGCGTACACGACCGCCGCGGTCTGACCGTCGTGAGCCAGAAGAAGTGGGTCAACTACTATGCTGGACTTCGTGCACAGTCAGCTTCTGGGCCTGGAAACTCCATTGAAGAGCCAACCTTCGCACTCCAGAAGCTGACTCTGCGTAATACGCTGACCGCGGCGAAGTTACCCAAACTTCGCCTCCGTGTCCACGTGCTGAGACCTGACGGGTCTATGAAGACGCTGCTACATCAAGAGGTCGGCTTTAACAACTTCGAGTTAGATGAGGAGATCCGAGGGTGCGTCATGATTGAGTTCTACCGCGAACGAGTGAACGGCTGCATGCGACGCAAGCACTTCAAGATCTGGTTCAACACCTACTTCCTCAATCCTGGTGAGATGTTTTTATTTTTCTGGCGGAATCTTGACTGCAAATTACTCACTGTTGTGCTACTCGTCCGCCAGATCACGAGACTGGAAGGGTCGTCTTCTCTCGCTCCGACATGGACTGGGTGGCTCGTGACAGCAAGTACAGGCGTCTTCCAGCCGCATTCGAGCTGGAGATGATCGTTTCCCGCTCCGACCACATGTAAGAGAGTCACTCTACACTTAGTTACAGAATCCTATGCATTTGATCTATCTAGTTCGCTTCAACTTGAAGAAAGCAGCTATGTATTATTGCTTCGACCTGTACTAGCTGTAGTGTGTGGGTCATACACCACCGCTTATTTCGGTCTAAAGGGTACCGCAGTGAAGGTGTCGCTGAAGCGTTTGAACTCCGGGTGGTAGTCAAAGTTCTCCATGAGCACGATAATGCCCTGTGCATGACGTAACTTAGCGTCATTGTACTGCCCCTGCATGCTGTCCGTCGTCTCCGTGTATTTCCCTGCCAGAGGCTTGATCTTGCTCTCAAAGAGTGCGTTCCACTCGCGGCACTCCTTCAACTTGGCCTCAAAGTCTTTGCGCCGCTCGTTCAGCCGGAAGAGCTGCTCGTCGTAGTCCTTCTTGCCCTTCTCGTCCGCCTTGATCTCGCGCGTCAGCGTCTCGATCCTCATCTGCACGCTCTCCAACGCTCCACCGATGCCGCTAGTCACTCGATTCATCTTGGCGGCATCCTTGGTCAGCGTAAGCTGCTGGGTAGATGCGGGTGTGTATTTCAACCGAGGCAAGCCCCGCCCCGACGGCACAGTCGTCATGATGAACGAATGCCTTGAGGATAGTTAATGACCGCAAGTGAAGAGGCTACAGCAAAGCAAGACAAGAACAAGACGCAGAAGCAGCACAATGGAATCATCTAAATTTACGACATTCTTCACTATTGCTGGAAGTTTGCAATCTTGACCAGAATAAAACAAGGTTTGAAGGCTATGAATTATTTGTGAAATTACTTTATCCTTAGTGAGTGATTGGGTTTGGGCGTCTGCTTCCTACACTCTCGTAGTACTGTCCGTCTTCACCGAACGTAACGGAGCGACGCATATCTGCTTCAACCTCTTTGCCTTTTTGGCTGAAAGAATTCGGTCCGCTATAGTCCTCCGAGCGTGCGAGCTTGGCGAAGAAGTCCAGAAGACCTGGGGAGGACACAAAGCCGCTCTCTTCCGGGTCGATACTGCTCGCCACGAACTGCTGCTCGTGCAGATCGAGATCCAGTCCGAGTCGGTAGCATACGTGCTTAATGTCACTCGCACGGCACATAGCTTCAAACTCCCCGTTGTCAATCGGTACGACCATCTCTCTCGGAGCGAGGCCTTTGAACGCATGACGCACGAGCACCGCAGCGCTCTGAAGACCGTATTCCGAGTACAAGAGGTCCTTCAGGCGACTCTCCTGCAGTAATTTACGTCGAACGGTAGCTGCGCTACCAGCGAACGCCTCTGAATTGGAAAATGAAGCGAGTTTCGTGAAGGACCCCGTTGTCGTAGGGAGCACCGAGCTGTGCATATCGAGGCTGTTATTCTGTCTCCGTCCAGTCGGTCGCTGCGGGTGTTGGTAGGGATTAGTCGAGAACGTAGTCGGCGGTCCGTTCCCCGATGTCGGAGGGGCCATGGATAATTCCTTGGTAACTTCACCCAGCAACTCGCCAATTCGTCGTAAAACATCCAAGAATCCCAGACCCCCTTCGGGTCTTAGCGTGGGGTACAATTCATCCACGAGCTCTTGAGCTGCCGGGGCCCCCGCTGGGAAGTGCAGATTCAGACGGGAAGTCATCAAGATCTCGACGAGGTCCTTCTTGGTCACTTGACCGCGAGCATCCGCGCGTCGATGCAGGTCCAGCGCAGTCTTCAGGTCGCTGCGACGTTCCAGTAGATCCTGTAACACTCCAACCAAAGCGATGCGGTGTCTGCGTTCCTGTCGAGACTTGGCGTCGTCCACCGCTGTCGATCGTCTGACCGGTCGGACGGTGGTTTGGTGCGATTCATTGTCGGAATTGTGGATTTCGTCCGCGATTCGAATCGACGATCTCGCTGCCGGGTGGTCTTGCACCATGCGTCGACGCGGACAGTTCCACAGCGCGTCGTTGTTGCGAGAACCTTGGTTATTGTACGACGACGCAACGTTCATGGGTGGGGTACGCTCTTCATAGGGCGCTAGCAGCACGGAAGTAGTCGAAAGGTGCTTCTTCCGCTTCTTGGGCGATAGTAAATCGCTGCAGATCGCACCCAGGAGGTCTTCGAGCGAGTGGTAAGGGATCTGATCAGTCGGTTGATCATCGACTTGTTGAATGCGGGTGAGAGCTTCAATAGCGGCGTGTTTGTCGGCTATGGAGGCCATGATGCCCAATTCGTGGGTGGCTTGGAGCATTTCACTGGATGAGACTAATCCGGTGTGGTTTGTATCCATCCGCTGACAGATCGCCATGAGGTGAGGCAACTCCACGAGCATTTTCTCCAGGACCTTCTGAACGGAGCGCGGGAGGCGACTGCGGTGTGTTGATCCATCGATGGACAGTCCGGGAAGCTGCTGGGAGGAAGAAGTGGCGTTCTGTTGGGTGGCGAAGCTGTTCAGATGGTCGTAGAAGTCTTGAGCCTGGACGTAGCCACGTCCCTGGGTGTCGAGCGTCCAGAAGAGCGCCTCGACGTCAGCGTACCGTACCAAGAGGTTCAAGTGCACGAGACTCTGGCGAAATTGACCGCGGGATATGTGACCGAAGCGATCGCCTGGGAACACGCTTTGGGGCGAGGAAGCTGATAGTTGTCCGAGTTGTTTCAGTTGCTGCAGCTTGGATAAAATACGCGCCTCTAAAGCAGGAGGAGGCTTTCCAGTGGAGAAGAAAGGGTCCTGACGTCGGTGTTGATGCTCGAGATAAGCTTCGCTGTCTCCACTGTGGATTGTGCGTGGACTTGTAGTCGCTGTTGGGAAGTGGAGCTCACTCTCTCGACGGCGCTCGTCACAGATTTTGACAATGGTGCGACTGGCCTCAGCATTCCTAAGATTTAACACAAGTTTTTCATAAGCTAAATATTCAAGAATGCACCATGAATAATACATACTGCACGCACCTCTCTTGAGTGGACTTCCCCGCTGGATAAGGCGCGTTGCCATTACTGACCGGACTGTACACCGACGGCTGCACTGTTTTCCTTCCAAGACGAATCGGAGACAGACCTACGTATCCAACCGACGTACCAGGGACACCAAGCGATGCCTTTGACTTCATCGAAGTACGATCGGCTGCCTTCAAAGACTCTAGAAGTGAAGCTATTCCGATTGTACCAGACGCAGAATCCCTGTAACAACCAACAAACAGTGAGTTATCCCATCATCGATCACTATACGTTGACACTAGTTTCACGTACGAAAAGGGTAAAAGCCGAACTCTCAACGCAGCGAAGTCGGCATTGCTCAGCGTCATGCCACAGCGCAGTAGACAGTCACGGAAGGTCTCTGGTGGCAGGTAAGATTGTCCAATCCGTTCGTACTGCTGGAAAAGGGGCTGCAGTTTGTCCACTGCAGCCACGAGCATGTCCCAAAGGCGAGCACTGCCCACACCAACCACCGGAGGAGAAACTTGCTTGGAGTTTGACGGCAGCGCCTGCGTTCGGTGGTCTTCCCCGTCATTTCCTCGAAACAACGCGAGAAACTCGGCGTACTTGATCGTAAACGCGTTGCCGTTGCCTCCATGACCGCGCCACCGTCCGTTTGTGGCTCCATCTCGCGTGTATTCCTTCACGTCTTCACCCAGCGCCGTGTACAGTTTGTCGTACTCGCGCGTAGTGAGAAACACGCCAATGTGACTCAGCGCGAGCTCCAGCTCCTCGGGACTGACCTTGCCTGAGCTCATGACGTCCATCTTGAGGAAAATCTGGCGCAGCTTCTCGCTGCTTTGAGCAATAGACGTCGAAAGCCGCTGGAACAGCGTTTCCCCCTCCATGAGTCGAGTATGGCGACCGTTGTTCGCTTCCATTTCGCTTTGAAGTCCTTTGTCACTGCTGATCGAGCGACTGACGTTGAGGGTGGCTTGAGTAGCGTAGGGGGTGGCGAGGGGCGCACGGGGCGATGAATACTGGATCCGTTTATCCATCGACAATGAAGACATTGAGGACGTCAACTGCGACGTCGGATCTGGCTGGTAACTCGCTCGCATGAGCTGCAACGACCACTCGGTCATAATGCGACAGAAAAGATCAATATCTGTACCACAAAGTGTTATCGTTAGTAAAACTATAATATTACCATTATTTTTCTTCTGGTACGCACCTAGTTTGCGAGTTTGAGACGGACAGAAGACCAGGTAGAGCTCCTTGGCTCTCTCCAGGTCCCGAACGGGTTGGGAATCCTGGTAGGAGCCGTCGGAAGGTGAAGCAACGATCTCTAGTCGAGTGACGGCCAGTTGGAACTCGCGCAGATCCAGGTGGCCGTCCCCGTTCAGACTGAATCGGCGAAGGACATCGTCGGGTTTCATCGGAGACCGCGAGAAGCGATGCACCTCGTCCGCGAAGTACTTCATGAGCTGCTGGTTCGACAGCAGTTGGTGGTACTGCTGCCAGTCTGCATGGCCGCTGGCTGTTAGACCATTGATCGTACACTCTAACTCAAGTTCTCCTGTACGTACCAGCAGTGCTCATCTGGTCGATCTTGTTCCGAGCCATGGACATCCTATCCTGTACGTCACGGAGGCTTGGTGCTGATCAAGACTATGGTAGGGCAGGGCAATACGCAGGCAGACCTGGAGAGGCGCGTTCAAGTGAAGTCTCCGCCCGCAACGAACCTGCCTGCCATTTTGGCTCGCTAATTATAAGGGCGTGAAACTCCTGGGAAGGCACGCTTGGTAGTAGGTATTGCTTTGGGAGTCGTGCAAAACAGGTTAGCTTGCATTCAATTCAAATCTAAGGATCTTGGCTTACCAAAGACATCGAGGTTTTCGTTATAGGACAGATGGAGGTCAAGAATTGGCCGGACATCTAACTTTGCGTTATCCAGGCATTACTTTTACAAGTGTAACTGCGGTGAAGAGTCTTCAATAGAGCCCGCGCCCAGCACAGCTGGAGATCAACTTTTTGTGGTATTTTTTCTCCTCGATGTGCACTACACTGTAGTGACTACAGCACGCACGAAGAGTGTCGTGCTTTCGCTGTTTCGAGCGCTCACTTTTGCGATTCGCTCTCCACCGCCCATAACTCCACACCTCGACCGTCCCAGCTGATACCGGTACCCCATTCACTCTCCATGCGCTTCTACTACTTCGTCGTGCTGGCTGCGTCCATCCTCCTCGCTAGCGCCAACGCCAAGCAGACCGATGCTGCGAAGAATATTCCGGCTGCCAAGGGAGCTGATGCCGGGGCTCAGCGCTCTCTGCGGGTGACTCATGCTGCCGACAACGAAGAACGAGGGTGGAGTGCAGCATTGTCCGAGAAAATAAAGAAGCTGGCCAAGTACAACAAGTGGATTTTCACCGACAAGAGCCCCGAGTAGGTTGCTAAATTCCACCCCGAATCGGCTAAGGGCTACACGAAATTCTACGAGAACAGGATGGTCCGAGGGGGCAAGTACGCCTAAGAACGTGAAAGTGGACCAACGGGCAGTAATACTGTTGCTGCGTAGAATGGATCGACCCAACAGGAACGTACAGATTTTGTTCTACTGTAGAAAGCTGCAACACAAGGACCGCTAAGTTTGTTTGCTGTTCATTGCGCCGTAATTGACATAATCGAACGTATCGGAGCGTGGAAAAAGCCTCGTGGCTATTGCCTGTGTCTTTGTTGGACAAATTCAGGAAAGAAGCGGACAACCGTGTAGTACTCCTTTACTTTGACACTAGAGAACATAAACGATTCTTGCTAGCACCACTTTCAATCTTCTTCGTCTACACTGGTGTAGTTCAAGGTCGATTGCGTACTTTTGCAAATATCAAGTCGAGATTGTTCAATTTTGCTGCCCCTATGTCATACCAGGCTTGTAAACAGTATTGACCTCGTTTTCGGCTGATTTTGAGCGAGCGTGCAGCCAAATTGGTGCTTGAAGCAACTCAAGAACTTGATCTTGTCCGTGTCCAGCGTATTGCTCGCTGTAGGATGCATCAAATGCTCTTGCAATTCTTCGTTTCGTAGAACTTGGTTCGATTACAGCAAATGTACTCGTGTTTATCACGGTTCAACCGATAAATATATTAACTTCTTCACTATACGATCGCTCTCAAGTCGACATTTCTGAGTATTTGTGTAGGGAAATTATAGTTATGTTGCATGTGAAAAATGGATTCGAGGGCTTTGTGTGCAAGTGGCCTTACAAATGGCGCCAAGCTGTTGTCCACTCGACCGGGTTTATGTTATGCGGTGCCTACCACGAACTCCAGGTTTCAACAACGTTTCAGTATTCAGTAATGTGCTGGTCTTCTAGTGGAAATTCGCTGGATTCGGGTGAAGACCCCGTTCAGATTAAATATGTCTGTCCCGCTAGCGAACCGCCTTTGCTCTGATATCGGAGGGCCGAGGATTCGCAGGTCGAAGCTACATTAGGAGCATTGGACCAAATGAAGGTAAGCAATGTGTGTCGACCTAGTTCAAGATGGGGTTCTACGAGTAGGTAGTTTGTATTCCGAGAAAAAAAAATAAAGACAATCAACCTGTATTCGATAAACGCAAGCGCGACGCTGACTATCTTGCGGCCTAGTAAAACAAGCAGCTGACTTCAGCTTGCGCGCCATTCCCGTTACCATTATCAATATCATACTAGTCACAGACATCTCCTGCAGCTGCGAAGTAGGCGCAGCGACCGCCCCCCCGGGAAAAGATTCTGCTGTTGCTTTTCTTTAAAAGGTACTGTGACGTTTTGTAAAATTTCCTGTAACGTTAATTATACAACAAGGATACATGTAATCGTTAGCTTCTCCGACGGTAAGGTTCGCAGAGGCACCCGAGAGAGACACCGTGGCTGTGATCAATCGGACTGTATAATAGATTCTGATCGAGTACAGTGTACTATACTGTACTGTACGGTACGGCATGGCGTATTACGGTTGAGCGTAATCCGCGTATCGTCGCTTGTGCCTATATAAGTATTCGACACAAGCCACTCCTTCACTTCGTTACTTCCTCTCCAACACCCAGAACTCGAAGAAGAAAGGTAGCAGACGACTCGACATGCGCGTCTACCGCATTCTTTTGCTGGCTGCGTCCACTTTCCTGGCTAGCTCCGAGGCCCTGTCGAGCATCGACCAGAACAGCGCGGTGAAGATCAATACGTCGCAAGATGACCGCGCGGTGGGTACTGAGGGAAACGACGCTCGCACCAAGCACTTCCTTCGCGGGACTGCCGAGACCGAAGAGGACGAAGAAAGAGGCTGGAAGGAGCTGGTCGAGAAGATGTCCAAGGAGACAAAGAAGCTGGCCAAGTACAACCAGTAGATTTTCAGCGGAAAAGAACCGAGTATGCCAAGGGCTACGAGAGATTCTGGGAGAACAGGATGGTCCCAGGTGGTAAATACAGCTAGGTGAGGTATGTTGGGCAGGCTGAGGTTAATAAATAACATAGTTAATGTACTGCTTCAACGTGGAAGTTACTAGGAATCATAATGGTTCCATGACTATCCAATCTACTGTAGATGTTGTGTACGGGTGAGTGCTACAATATCCTTGCTCAGTGAAGTTGATTTTTTTATGTCTATGGGTAATACTGACTGGATTCGAGTGGCGCCATGGTTCCTCGTTGGAAAGACTTGCACTCGCGCGTATACCGAGAGCGCTTTATAGGGAAGATTCTAGCAGCGCTGGCCCTCATCATTGCTTAAGAATCAACCTTTTTTTTTAGAAATGTAAGCTCCCTATGCGTTTTGTTATTAACACTAGGGCTACGCTTAGGCTGGGATAGCAATTTTACGGGAGCAACCAGGGTTTTTGGCACCAAATAGTATGCTATGTCTGAGGGGGTACGGTAGTCCGATCAAATTGTTTTCGTCTCACAACTACCAGCGACACTGGAGTACTTTCTACTTCGGGGCATATCACGACAATCAGAGATGAATCCGACCGCAACCACAATCGCTGACAGTTTAACTATCCAACGCTTCTTTTGCCTAGCAAATGATAAGAAGCGCTATGAGTCCAGGCGGCTTCGTGAGCGATACCTTTATGAGAATTTTGGCGCATTATTAGTCCTTAGTAAATGCAGCACTTTAGCATGTCTTGTCATTTTGGGGCCCTAAATTTTTGGG
>JAIKVE010001343.1:0-12297 GCA_024679115.1 Phytophthora pistaciae
TTTGCAACAAAGAGATCTTACCACAACATCTTACCCTTCTTGCGTCGCTTCGAAGGTGCCTTGGTCGTTGTCGCTCCCCGCTTGGTCTTCGCGGCACCACTTGCCGCCTTGCTAGCAGCTCTTGGCGCTCTAGTCACCTTGGCCGGCGCGACGGCAGCCCTCGATGAAGTCGATTGGAGATTCTCGGGTGTTGCCTTCGCCGCTGGCCTAGGCTTCGCAGCTGCAGGTTGCTTCGCAACTGCCTGAGCAAGCGGCGGATCCGCCATCGAAGGTGTCGCTGTAGTCGTCGCAGCAGTCGCCGTGACTGTTGGTGCCGTCCGATCTGGCGCAGCAGTCGCTGTAGAGGTAGCAGCAGCCACCTCAGACGCCGTGGCTGTCAGTGCCGTCCGATCCGTCGCAGCCGTCGCTGTAGCCGTAGCAGAGACCACTGCAGCCACCGCAGCAGTCGGAGGTGTTTCCGTGTCCGACGCAGCAGTTGATGTGGCTGTCTGAGCCGTCCCAGCAGTCGCGGTGGGCTGCCCAAAGGCCAAGGCCAGCCAGCCTTGCTGCCGTCAGTAGCGGAGCAAATTGGCTTCACCTGGTCCGCAAATTGGAGTTTAGTAGTCGTAAACAACCTCAACACGCTAACAAATAGACGTACCAACAAAGTAGTCGATGCCTTCTTTTCCCTTGACGTTCCCACCGGGAGGCAGGTACCGCTGGTCGTTGCTGAGTCCCGTTGATCTCTTGTAGGTCCAGCCCTTCTTCGTCAACTCGCGCCATATCTGCTGGAATGACTTCTCGAAGGCGTACATGCCGCCAGAGTGACTGTGTCTTCTCGCCCGCGGATTTTGGAATGAAAGGCTGGTGGTGGCCACGCGTTCTCCTTCGGAGATTTATATCTGGTCCCCCAACCCTTTCCGAAAATCTTCGTGTCGCATGCGATATGGAATATACAGATGACCTGCTTAAATTTATCGCATACAAACTTCTATATGCGGATTTAGCTCACTGAGAAATCGTTGCGGACATTGCTGAATAATTTCACCTCTATAACTTGTATTCCGGAGAATCCGTAATGCCGGAGTAGAAGTGTTAAAGGCGGTCTTAACCTAAAAGTAACACATTAAGACTTGTCGAGTCTTAAGCTTCCAACGGCAAGTCTTAACCCGAGTCTTAACTTCACCAGGTCTTATAGGATGCCCTCCAACAACAACAATGCTGGTGGTCCAACGAGGTGCTGCGTCATCGTCATTCCTGCGGACGTCGCGCTTGGCGGCGCTGGCTCGAAGGGAACCCACAAATCGCAGTGTCCTCTTCACGTGTCGGCAGCACTTCCACAGGACAGATTAGATGTACCTTGCGATCTTAGACCTCTCAGGTTTACGCTGGCTGGCTGGCTAAGTGGTGCGCGGGATCGCCACGCTGCTGCTGCGGAGCGCATGTGCCAGAAGGCTGAGCAGTGGCGGCTTGGACGGACACTACCTGCGTGAAGAGCGGTTTGGAATCCTGTGCCGCATAGATGATGAGGTTGGTACGTATGCGTCCGCGCGCCCCAGATCATGGCTGTCGATAGCCGAAAAGTGGCTCACATCGGGCGAGATGGCAGTCTGCAATGAGCCTGGCTTACTGGAGGACCCAACTACGCCCTTCTTATGCCTGCATTGGCCACGGCGATCACGTATATGATAGTCGGAAACTGTAGATCCCCATGTACAATGAGGTGAAGTCCCATTGACGAGATCGGGTTCTCGTGCGTGGGCAGGGGCGGTACGGCGCGCCATACCCCGTCACTGAGCAACGCTCCCTTTGACGATGAGTCATGGTACGGATTCCAATCACTTGCGTTCTCTAGCTAGCACCCAGCATCGTACTACTCGCGTAGATGGCTGGCTGATCGATGTAGGTACTTGTCGTACTATACAATTATTCAAACTAATATTTAAAGGAGCCGTGCGCCTCTATGCCTGCATTCACACGCAGCATGCATGGCCTCGACGGCAATAGACCTTGTGCGGTGGTCGCGGAGGGTGCAACTTGTATTCGACGCCACGCTTGACGTAGCAATCGACCGCCATCCGTGGGGGCCGTTTTCCTCCATTTTTTCCCTCGCACCTCAAAATAATCCATCGCCGCCCAAAAGAAATTGGTGGCGCACCAATTTCTTTTTACCGCATTATACAGACTAGAGCGTGAGAACGAGACGGGTAACAACTAATACCCGTTTTTACCGATGCGATCAGGTATTAGAGTCAATGTAAAATACATAAAGTGGTGTCTGCCACATATGATTCCCTTTTAAATCCGGATATATCAGGCGTCTCGTTCTCACGCTCTAGTCTGTAATGAGGCGTTTCGGCCACCTCATTTTTCGTGTGAAGAAGGTCGTGAACCTGGCTCCGCTCCAGCATGCCTGCACTATACAGTATACACCTGGGACGCCCAAGGTTGCCTTTGGTTGTGTGTATACGGGACGCGACTCCTTGAGCCCGTTGGCGTATACTTCTTTGCAGCTAACACAGAGGGGGGTTGGCACCTTCGAGGTTTTCCCTCCTCAATCCCAAAGTTGTTCAGTGGGAAGCACGTGTGTTCTTAGCGTCGTCTTCCTGCTCACTAAGCTCTTCCTCCTACCAACACTCACCTGCGCATCGTTCCAGGTTATGAGCCCAAGGCTCCGGGGCTTTGCGAGCAGTTCTCGTGTAGCTCTGAGCGATGTCTGGACCACGTGGATCGTCGTCTGGTGGCGGCACGCCAACGGTGGCTTCTGGCGGCCAAACTAGTGCTATTGCAGCTGGTTTGCAGTGAGCGCAATGGCTGGATCGATTGGAATCGCTCGACCAGCGACGGTGATGTCTCCTGCAGCTACTGGATCGAGTGTTGGAGTGAGTTTGACTACATCTGTCCCAAGTTTGATCTCCGCTGGCTCGAGTGGAAGTGCTGGCACGCTGACTGGAGGTTTTACGTTCTTGGGGACAACTGGAGGTGGTTTTGCGGGGGCGACTGGAGCTGGTTCCTGGAGCTGGGGTGGTAGCTGTAGCGCCTTCGGCTTCGGCTGCATCGAGCTTTGCGACCTCGCCGTGGGGTACGGTCCCGTCGCTGCCGTCGCTGGGTTCGACTGCATTTGCAGCGTCTCTGGCGGGTGCTAGTGCACATGCAGCTCCTATGATGGCTCCTCATTTCGCTAGTATCGCTAGTACTGGCTGGTATGGAATGAAGATGGAGAATAAACCACCGGTAATGCAGGGAAGTTTTGACTTGTATGCTGATGAGCTGAAAACTTTCTTGACCAACATGGACATTTGGGGCGTTGTGGAAAATGCGTCAGCGGTTCGTGCAGCTGTGAGCGATGAACATTTTCGGCGGATGAATAATTTGGCTCGAGGTGCAATCTTGCGAGGCGTTCCTAAGACCGATGCTGAGTTAATATGCCATCAGCAGAGCGCGCAAGATATGTGGACTGCATTTGTGGATAAGCAGACCAAACGCGAGTATGCAAATTACATCTTCGCTCGACAGCGGTTGATTGCGAACGCGTACACACCAGGGAGGAACATGAATGACTGGCTTCGTGAGATGCAGCTCTATCGTAATGAGCTACTGCACTACCGAAGAGGGGTTTCCGACGAGAAATTTGCTGAGATTCTCCTTGGTAATGTGGTGCAGACACATCGCGACGTCGTTCGCTAGTTCTCCAAACACTTTGACCCTGGCTACCAGCGATCGACTCCGTCGTCGGCTCAAGTGATGAATGCATTGAGAGCAGAGTCGGAGCTCGACGCCAGGATGGATGAGCCCCAACAAGTCCGTGATATCTCTTCCGCGCAGGCTGGAAAGAAGCAAGGTCAGCAGCAAGGCCAGCAGCCGCAAGGAAAAGGCAAGAAACGTGGTCGAGGTAGATACAAGGCTAAGAGTGGTAATCAGAAGCAAGTTGGAAAGAAACCTGGTGGAGAGGACAAGCGTGAGTGCTGGAATTGTCATCAGGTCGGCCACATCCAGACAAATTGTCCGAATCCCAAACGCGATGACGATGAGTCTGATTCGCAACTTCTCGAGCGGAAACGCTGGCAAAACAAGAAGAAAGCTGGGAAAAACGGTGAGAAGCGTGATGTGAATATGCTTTCTCGTTGTGATGATAGTTCGGCACCTACGGCAACGCAGAGTTCTCTCGATGGTGGAGTCGAGTGGATCTTGGACTCAGCGAGTGACTGCCACGTCTGTACCAATAAGGACATGCTTACCGATCTACGCCAAGATGATGGACCTATGGTGTTTGATTGGGAAGGCAAGCCGTCCAAGAGCAGAGGGTTGATTGGAGAAGGAAATGTTCGAGTGAAGAACGATAATCAGCCTGATATTCCTGTTTCGTTCTGTCTTGGTAATGTGCTCTACACAGCTAGCGGCACAAACAATTTACTGAGTCTGGATAAGCTTGAGAAGGATGGATGGGACTTCGTCAAGCTGAAGAAACAGAAGTGTGCGTGGCTTCGCAAGGGTAGAGTACTGCTGAGACCGATGAAGACTCGCGGACGCTATCATTTGCAGTCGACGGTATGTCCTGCAAAGCAAGTGGAGGCAGTCGAGCAAGACAGACCGGACAAGGAGGGAGATCTGGTACGGTGGCACGCCCGACTCGGCCATCTCAACTTTGCTGCTTTGCAGCGAATGGTCCGAGAAGGCACTGATGATGGCTTGGAGTTGAGGGGGAGTGTGCGTGCGCCGGAAGAGCAGTGTTGGACGTGTGTGCAAGCCAAGATGCGACGGATGTCGTACAAGCAGGTGACCACTGATAGAGCGCGGGTGCCGTATCAGAAGCTCATGTCGGATGAATGCTTCCTTAACGAGCCTACCTACAATGGTTATTTGCATTTTCAGCTTGTGCTGGATGAAGCGACTCGTTACGTGTGGGGCTTTCTCTTGAAGAAAAAGGAGGACGCTGCCGATGTTGTGATGAAACATGTGGCTTGGATTCTCGCACGAGGGCATTGAGTTGAAGCTTTTGGCTCGGACGGAGGAGGTGAACTGATCAGTAACCGGTTCAAGGCCTTCTTGAGAACGAATGGAATTGCGTTGGCAAAGACCAACTCATACAGTCCGGAGGAAAATGGGCTCGTTGAGCGCATGCATGGGGTGGTGCTGTCCCGTGTGCGGAGCTTGTTGACCACAGTGAATCTGCCTAACCTGCTCTGGGGAGAAGCGTTTGATTTTGCGGTGGAGGTGCTCAATATCAGTCCAAGTGCTGCACTTGACGGAGAGACACCGTACACTCGGCGCTTCGGAGAGCGGCCGGACCTGTCCAACCTGAGGACTGTCCAACCTGAGGACGTGGGGGTGTTTGGTCTACACCTTCACTGCAAAAGCCTAAGGAAGAACAAACTAGAGAATCCTGGGCAGCCTGGACTCTTCCTCGGGTATGGCAAGGAGTCCATGAGCTACCGCGTTCTAGATTTGAAGACTGGAAAGGTGAAGGAACTTAGGACGGTGGATTTTGCTGAAAACTGGACAGACGAGTATGATTACGTCGAAAAGCTCCTGTTGAATCGTTACAAGCGCGGCAAGTATCAGCTTCCGTCTCGAATTCCTTTTGTTCGGCTCGATGACTTGACGTCCCCCAGCCCAGCTCGACGACCTCTCGGAGAGCCTGACAGAGATCGCAGTGATGAGCATCGCGACAAACGGCGTTGCAGTGAGGACTTACGAGGTCAAACCAGAACTGTAGTTGAAGCTCCGTTTGATGTGGGTGAGCCGGCGCTAGCTAGCTCTCCTGCCGGCAGTACGTCGAGCGCGGATCCGACGGGTGCAGGTGAAACTGCAGCTCGGTCGTCACGTGCGCGTGGACTACGGGAACTGGATCTTGTGCCGCAGCATGAAGACGCTGATGGAGACGGCGGTGCAGAAGGTGGAGAGAACCTGCCTAACCGCAGTTGTTCTGCACCTTTTGAGGACGGTGGAGGTCTGTCTAGCCGCAGTCGCTCTGCGTCTTCACGCGACTCGCTAGCTCTCAGTGACTCGGATGTTGTGGACAATGACCCAGACTGGAGTGACTCAGATGATGATCCTGTTGATGCTGTAATTGCGAACGGTGATCTGGTGGGAGATATTCGTCGCTCAGTGGGAGCAAGGAGAGAGGCTGATGACGATACAGATTAAGCAGATGAAGGACCTGGTGCTTCGTTCCGACGGTCGACGCGCATCCGACGACCGAATGTCCGACTGAGCGACTATGATGTTGATATTCCAGCGTGCTTAGTGATTCAGGCAGTGAACGAATTGCTAGAGCCGACATCAGTGGAAGTAGCTTTGTCTGCTCCTGATGCTAAGGAATGGATTAAAGCTCTGGACACGGAACATCAAGAGATGCTGCGCAACCATGTGTGGGAACTTGTGGATCGGCCTGAAGGCATAAATGTCTTGAAGAATAAGTGGGTCTTCGTGAAGAAGAGGAACGCGCAAGGGGAGGTAGTGCGCTACCGAGCGCGACTTCCCGTGAAAGGTTGTCAGCAAGAGTTTGGAATTAACTTTTGGGAAACCTACGCTCCTGTTGCGAAGATTGAATCAGTGCGGTTCTTGCTTTTGCTGGCTCTGGAACTCGGACTGCTGTGCAGACAAGTTGATTTTGTCACTGCATTCCTGAATGGACCCATAGGAGAAGCAGACATTTACATGGAGCAACCAGACTATGTGAATGATGGCTCGGGTCGTGTCTGCAAGTTGCAGCAGAGTCTCTACGGTCTACGCCAAGCACCGCGGATCTGGTACCGGATGCTAGACAAGTATCTCCGCAAGTGCGGCTTCAACCGTACCAAGATGGACGCTGGCGTGTATGTGAGGACTGTTGGAGCGAACAAGGTCTATGTGGCTGTGTATGCCGATGACCTGCTGATTGTTGGGAAGGAGCCTGACATCGAGATGGTGTTAGCTGAGCTGCGAAGCAAGTTTAAGATTAAGGACTTGGGTAACGTGAAGCACCTGCTGGGTATGGAGATTACGTACGTGCCGGGGCGCATGTTGACGATCTCGCAGAAAGGTTACTGTGAGAAGGTCTTGGCAAGATTCAAGATGCAGAACTGCAAACCGGTACCCACCCCACAGGTGAAAGGGAACTTCCCGATGCCTGGTAATCCAGATGTGGAACCAGTGTGTGTTAATGACGACCCGGACATTGACTATCGGCAGATTGTGGGATCACTGCAGTATCTGGCACAGTGTACTCGGCCAGATATTTCAACGCCGTCCGGACGCTGGGGAAATTCCTAAACTGCTTCACGCACGAGCACCATGTGCTTGCAAAGAGAGTGCTTCGGTACCTGAGAGGGACTACAGATTATGGTCTAGTGTGGACACGATCTGAGAAGCCCGACTTGCAATTTGCAGCCTACGTGGACGCATGGCGACCCTCGATGAAAGATCTGAAAGTTGTAGCGTATGCAGACGCGGATTTGGGCAATGAAAAGGATGATCGGCGATCGGTCTCTGGTTTCGTGCTGCAGATGGAGGGATGCACCTACGCATACTCGAGCCACAAACAACGGCTCATTACGGATGATACATGCAGCTCGGAATTTGTTGCTGCAGCGGAGTGTGCAACTATGATATTGTGGACTCACAATCTCTGTAAAGAGCTTGGATTGCAGCGCAAGAAGACGATTCTCTACGATGGCAATCAAGCTGCTATCGCTATAATTACGGCAAACACTGGGGACTACAAGATCAAAGGAATTGATCTGAAGTACCACAAGATCCGTGACTACGTGGACAGAGATGAGTTTGCTATCAAGTATTGCCCGTCTGAGGAGATGATTGCGGACATTTTGACGAAGCCTCTTGGGCCCACGCAATTCAAGAAGCTGCGCCCGCTCCTGAATGTGATGCCAATGCCTCCAGCAGGAGAAGCTCAAGCCAAGCGAGCTCGTGCTGATGAAGGCGATGAGGCATAAGCAGCGAGCGTCGCCAGTGCCACGAAGTGGGAGTGTGAAGAAGGTCGTGAACCTGGCTCCGCTCCAGCGTGCCTGCACTATACAGTATACCCCTGGGACGCCCAAGATTGCCTTTGGTTGTGTGTATATGGGACGCGACTCCTTGAGCCCGTTGGCGTATACTTCTTTGCAGCTAACACAGAGGGGGGTTGGCACCTTCGAGGTTTTCCCTCCTCAATCCCAAAGTTGTTCAGTGGGAAGCACGTGTGTTCTTAGCGTCGTCTTCCTGCTCACTAAGCTCTTCCTCCTACCAACACTCGCCTGCGCATCGTGCCAGCATGCATGGCCTCGACGGCAATAGACCTTGTGCGGTGGTCGCGGAGGGTGCAACTTGTATTCGACGCCACGCTTGACGTAGCAATCGACCGCCATCCGTGGGGGCCGTTTTCCTCCATTTTTTCCCTCGCACCTCAAAATAATCCATCGCCGCCCAAAAGAAATTGGTGGCGCACCAATTTCTTTTTACCGCATTATAATGAGGCGTTTCGGCCACCTCATTTTTCTTAGCGCTACTTCAGAAAAATAAATAGGTGGAAAAAAATGATCGATTTTCTAAACGGACAGTGCTCTTAGAGCAACGCCAATGATGATTCTAAACTCGGTCCTAAAGCTGTCTTGCCCCAAACCCAGTAAAATCGCACAGGACGCTAAATCAACGCAAAGCATGCAGTGCGCGCCAAAATGATAGGACTACCTCGATATCAAATATATATTTCTGCCGGCATTATCGGCTCTTACCGTACCCCGTTTTATTAGTGAACGGGAAGCTTCGTGGCACGTTTTATCTTAACATTTGTATAGTGGGATCAAAATGGGATGTGCTAGGCTCCTATAATAGAGGCCCCTGTGTGTACCACAGAAGTTGTGTGTTCCACACTAGAGGCCACCGCCGAGCAAAGCGAGGCGGGCAGTCTCACGTGCTCTGCAGTATAGTTTAACCAAACGTATATAGAGGCTAGCACACAAAGTCTCGCGTGCTCGGCGTAAACCTGTTCTGAGAGGCCCGCTGGCGGGTCTCCGCTCGGCTTGTGTTCTCATAGCTCTCATAGCTCTCATAGCTCGGTCACTATCGATTAATTTAGGGTGCGGTTTCAAGTACAGACTAAAGCGTGAGAACGAGACGCCCGATATCACCGGATTTAAAAAAAAGAGAATCATATGTGGCAGACACCACTTTATGTGTTTTACATTGACTCTAATACCTAATCACATCGGTACTAGGGCTCCGCGAAGGCTGGGATAAGAGGGTTTTGGTATAAACCCTTTCTTATTCTTTTTCTTTTTATTAATTATATTTCTTATTAGCTACGGTCATCTCCTGCGCCTGCTTCGCCGCCGCAGCATCTGCCCGAAAAATGCCTTAAAACTGTAGATACAAGATATCAACCGACAATGCTTTACAAAATTAAGAAGGAGAACCTTGGCTGAGGTCAGTTTGCAGCTTGTAGCAAATGCATGCTATTGTACAGTCCACCTCAATCGTTCTCTTTACTTCACTACGTCCGTACCCAGCTCAATATGTGTACTGATTCATAACAGTGTCATCGTTAGCACACCGGTTCGATCTGCCCACGCTCTGCCCATGCATATGAACCGGTTGACGACGACCCGGGCTACCAAAACAGCCCGGCGCTCGCAAATCCTTCCTAAACGGATGATTGTATTCATATGAAATTATGTAGGTAAATGTAGTTACCAGGCAGCTCATCTGCTTATTGCGAATGTTGTGCATGACCTCCAGGTCCTAGCTAATTTCAGTTGGTAGCTGTGGTGGCCGTGCAGGCCATGTCACTAGTGGCTTCGGTTGCTACTGTTCGTGCTGATGTGTCCGTTGCTGGGCTCGCAGTTGCTCCCGTACAGATCTTCGTCTACTTGGTGTAGTCTGCATAGCCCCCCCTGCGCCACCATTACGGCGTTGCACGTGCTGGTGAGACTCCGCCATGGTGGTGGCGAAACTAAGCTTGGTTGCAGGGTGCGAGGGGGGTTCGTTTCACGACTTGGCCCGATTAAAAATACCAACCAGTAAAAAAAATAACTCTCTCGGGCTTTTTTTTTGCGACGACCCGGGTCGTCGCCAACCGGTTCATATAAACCTTTTGGAGGGCCCAGCGGTACCGCGACCATACCGGTTTGGTGGGTATCGTACTGCCCACGCATATAAACCTTTTGGAGGGCCCAGTGCGACACCGGAGTCGTACCGGTTTCATACAAATGTACCAGTTAAATGTCAAGAGAGGTCATATTTTGACTTCACGCACCACTGATATAATCCTATTTGGTCTGCGATAGCAGCACTAACGTTGCTTCCTATCCCTGTAAAAACGGGTATTAGTTGTTACCCGTCTCGTTCTCACGCTCTAGTCTGTATGCGCTAGCACCCGCGTTTTTGCACTTAATGCTATAGCTCACATACAAAAAACTGTTTCTGCCAAGTCGACACAAATTAGGACCACCCCCATCCCAATACAAAATCCTTTATGAAGGGAAAGCCTGTACGAAGCGATATGACTGGGGATTATTTGTGTCGACTTGGCAGAACAGTTTTTTGTATGTGAGCTATAGCATATAGTGCAAAAAAAAACGCGCGTGTTAGCGCATACCTGATCTTTCCCAGCGTGGTTTGTAACTAGCCTCGAAACCGCACCTTAAAATAATCAATATTAACCGAGTTATGAGAACATATCGAGGTGGTCCTATCATTTTGGCGTGCACTGTACGCAAACGAATCACTTGGAAATTTTATGGAGCGTTTGACCGATCCTATTCACGCTGCCAAATTTGGAACCGGATTTGGCAGCGGCTATGCGGCGCATTACTAAAACCAAGTGAATATCTGAGTCTCGTTTTTTTTTACTAGGGCTACGCGATGGCTGGGATAGGTACATGATAACAGTGGTTAAAGCTACTTAGTATGAGAGAGAGCATTGTGCTCGTTAGATATTGTATATGAAGATACAGATCAAAATAATAAAATGCACCTCGATAATGCAAACTGTACGAGCCACGGGCATCTCCTGCCCGGCCATTAGCACGAAGCGCGAGCGATTCTCAAATGAAACACGGACCTTATAAGATCGGTCGCCAGTCATCATTCTCGATAGTCAACATCAACATAAGCTGACCTAAAAGCTACCGGTTCATCACCAGTTTGTACCGACGGGGGGAGAGCGGACAGCGCCCGAATTAATCCTGTTTGGGCTGTGCTATCAGCATTTCGTCGCTTCCTATCCCAGTATAAGTTTGGTTCTGCCAACCTCGACCTGCAAGACGTGAATAGGGAATAGGTCACGCGTGATTTAGAATGAAAAAAAAAAAGTGCTGCCAACCTCGACCTGCAAGACGTGAATAGGGAATAGGTCACGCGTGATTTAGAATGAAAAAAAAATATCACCGTTGGCGTTGCTCTTAGACCAGCTCTCGTTGAGCGAGCCACTCTGTCGACTCAAGTAAAATGCATAATACTATGAAGACGTTAATTTCTTCCGGACACGAATTAGTCAGAAAGCAACGCTCAAGCAATGAAATGTGAGTACCGGTATGTAAACAAATGGAGTGCTTCCGCATATTTTATGCTAATCCAGCCAAAATAGTGATGCAACTAACTGTAAGTATGTGATTTAAACAGAATTATGCTTGTGAACTGGCAGCCTGTATATTGATTGGACCGTCAAATTATGCCACATGCTGGACTAGCTTACGAACATTTCTAGATTGAAGACATGCAAATACTTACTCTTTTGTTGCACAAGTAAAATACCCCCCCCGCGGAGAAGAGAGCATATAGTTTACGATCGGTGGTATTTTAACCCTTTTAAAAAGGGATTTACTGGTAGTTTAAGTGTTAAAGGTGATGGTAAATACCTTAGCTACCAGCAAATTCAATGGGTCCATCCGGACCTCTACTAAAAGGTGTATTATGGCTTTATTATGGTGTGTTGATGCCTTCATACTCAGCAACATTCCACTACAGGTGTACAGTGCTGTACATTGCATTGTTAGTCGGTGTATGGCTAGCATCGAAGTACGATTCTTTGTGGGAAAGTCTCTCAATACCTCGCATTGCTTGTTTGAGTGTATTGCTCTCAGTTTGAGTGACCGATGTCACTCAGTAGCTAATGCGAATAGGGTGCAAATGCGGCCGCATGCGGTGGGGATTGCTAAGGCCCACTCTCAACTGGCTGCATGCGGCCGCGTCGGTTGCGAACGAACACGCGGGCGCATTTGGAGCAGTCCCCCTATCCCCAACAGATGCAACACAGGCGATCTAAAAAAAAGCTCACTTTCAGAAACCCCTATCTGACGAGAAGCCACGCCCATGAAGAGCGCAGTTTTCAACGACCCTCTT
>JAIKVE010001344.1:0-12292 GCA_024679115.1 Phytophthora pistaciae
GTTTGCCGTATTTGGGTGGCACGCCCTATTATGTCGTGTGAAATATTATCACTTGCGGCGGCTTTATCGTCGTTGTCTGTACTGGTTTTTGTGCTCTATAGCACACATACAAATCTTTTGAAGTATTATCTAGATTGGAAATTGTACACAAGTGGGGTCTTCTTTATTTAGGCAGATTACTGCACTACTTCTTATACTGTATATACATGTATACCGGTATACGAAGTACGAAATACGGAGTACGACAGTCCCCATCTACAGGAATGTAGAGCCCAAAGTTCGTGCTCTGTGCCATGAACGACGAGCCTTCTCAAAAGTGCCTTACATGCACTCTGAAGTGCGTGCACTGCAAGGCATACTGTAAGGCCTTACTGTAGCTTGAAAGTAAGTATGACGGAAGGCTTGCACTTCAGCATTGTCCCAATCAAGCTAAAACACTTTTTTGGGGCGAATCAAATGCCTGCAAGGGGGTGCGTGTTCAGAGTAGTAAGGCTATGAAGAGGAGAGGACATGTGTAGGCAAGGTCAGCAAACACACGACTTCTTGCGGTACGGTGTACAGTAGAATAGGTAGTTCTGCATGTACTAATATAACACAGTACCGTAATAAGGTACTGTAGAGTGCTCGGGGGAAATTCTGAGTACTGAAGCTCCCAGTACCCGTGTCGGGCTCCACCTCCACTAGTAGTGTCAGGAATAGCGGTGAAGTCTGGAATGAAAAGACGTCTTTTGCAGACAGTAGGACAGTATTGTGTTTTGAGAAATTTGAGAAATGCGAAGTTCTCCAAGTTGGAGACTCCAACTGTAAGTCGGATGGCACCGCATCTGTGCGGTACAGCATGGATGGCAAATCCTGAATCAAATCCCATATTGTTACCTTGACCCATCTGTTTGGCAAATCTGCAAAGTGCGGCGGTCCGACCGTCGTGTGGTGCCGGCTCCGTGCCGAGAATCGCTGTGAAGTCATTCCAGAATTTGCCCCAGACGCGGTACCACCTCAGTTGATACTCTCACTCTCAACTTGAGAGCGTTATAGGAATAAGATGCGCACAATCTCACTGCTTGTGGTGATCGCCACACTCCTGGCAACTGTGTCAGCGACTTCGGTCTCCGGTCCGACCCCCCCCCCCCCCCCCCCCCCCCCCACCCCCCCCCCTCCCCCCCCCCCAGCAGCAGCCAGCGCTTCCTAAGAATCCGCAACGCAGACAGCGTGGAGACCTAAGACGAAGTCGACAGCACGGAAGAGAGGAGTGCGCCGGAAGTCGTCACCAAGCTGACCAAACAGTTGAGCTAAACTCGCCCCCATGCTGAAGAAGTTGAAGGCGTTGACGGATAAGGAACTGAAGCAAGAACTACTCTACCTGAGCGGGGCGTCGCACGCGAAGCTCTACAAGAACAAAGTGGACCCTCGGTTATCTACAAGCGGTTGGACCTCCACGAGTTGGTCAAGTCTCTTTCGAAGGCTGACTTGGACGTGAATCCTGTCTACAAAAAGTGGGCCGACTACTTTAACTACTGGGTCGACAGGAATACTGGCAAGATTGCTGGAAGGATGTAATGAACGGAATAGCAGTAGTAGGGAATACACCGTCTTTCTACAGAACTTGTCATGCAGTGCATTATGCACTAGTATCTCCTTTCTGTTTGTTTTGTGGACGCGCCGGCGACGCATATCACCACAAAACCTGAATGTAAAGTGCTGTTGCCAAGTGTTGTAGCGGCTAGAATACGTTTGAGTACCGGCCGAAAAAAAACAAGCCTGGTGGCTACTGCAGTTGACACAGCGAGCGCGTACTACTGTAGAGAGGATATCAGCTTTGCTCGGGTCACTAGTGCGTTTTCGCACTGGAGCTTAGCCATATCGAGTTTGCCCGATGAGCTTAGGCCACATGTAGTCTATCATATGACGCCTCGTGTCATTGACAAGATGATCATCCATGAATTTCAATGTGTGTGAAGAGGGAGGGGTACGCGTGGCGTTAAAACTGTCCAGTATTTCGGTCTCAGTGTCTCTGCGTATTCACCGTGTGTACAAAGCGAGCTACGCCGAAAAGTAAACGCTATCCATCCTACCTAAAAATACACTTCTTCAAAGTCGAAGGTACCACGTACCACTTACTGCTAACACGTTTGTGATTTTCACGTAAACTGACAGTGGCAAACTGCAAGTGCTACTGAGATTGCGTTTGACCCTGTGCAAACGACGTCAGTCCAGATCGAGGTGGAAATGACGTTGTGTGTCTTCATATCTCTTCTGCTAAAATTCAGTACCGCTTACAACGAAAAGAAGTCAAAGCACGACGGTACATGCCCCTGAACGGCTTTTTTCAAAACTAAAACTAACAGTAATCATAAGGTGCGGTGGGAATACAGTTTTGAAAGGCACCACGTGCTCCGTAGCTTGGCCACCGTCATTTCAGAATTCGCTGAAAACCTACCATGTCAGCGCTTACCGATACCTATACCAAACAGTCGTCTAGTCATGCGTGTTTTGTGCTTCTGGTCATGGTCTTGGTCATCGTCCAGGGAGTCAGTCATGCGGCGGTGGAAGCGAAACCTGCGGAGGAGACGAGCGTCGCGGTTCAGTCGAACAAATCAATCAATACCAGACCGACTACCGGCAGCAACCAAAACCTGAGAGTCGATGCGGGCACTGACGAAGACGACGATCAGGAGGAGAAGGGCAGCGCGGACGACGAGGAAAGAGGGGTCACGGATACCATCGCCAAGCTGACCTCGAAGTTAAAACTGAAGTGGAGGACTCTGACGGACGACGATTTCAGCAACGCGCAGTTGTTTTTGAACGATGGAACCAACGAGCAGCTCTACGCGAAGAAAGTAGTTCCGTTCAATCGCTATCAAGACTGAAGCAACTCGTACGAGATGGGAAGATTAGTTTAAGTACTGGGTCAATCGGAATGCGGGGCTGTAAGACCACTGCGAAGAGCGTAACCCATTATGCTTGGCATGTGAATTGAATGCAGGTTGGACCCAGTCCAAGTTACTTTTTTATTAACGGTCCCACAAATTGTGAATTATTTGTGGTGTACCGTATAATACTCCCGGAGTAGTCGGAGTACAGATTCCGCTCCTACTTGTGATACTGATGTCTATTTATACCATCTCAATACCGATATATGCGGAAACTGATGCTGAAGCCATGCATTTACGAAAGCGCGGAAAGCGCACGCGCTCTACCATCGCCACCTCACGCTACCCAAGCTCCTCGTAGTTGACAATGCCACTACAATACCGTGAGTACACCTCCAACTTACATGTTTAAATTAAGGGCATCGGAGGCCGTGCAAGCCCCTCCTACGGCGTTGGCTGCTCCACCGAAGCTGCTAGCCTCCCACAACTCACAGTTAAATCCAGCCACAACACTTGGCATCTAATGTTGGAGATCGCCGGGTGCGCACCTCATACAAGCACCGCGTGATCCTCAGTCTGCGCGGAAGCGGAAGGAGATCATCTTCGAGCAATGGAACGCTCATAACACACAACCTGCGAAACCTGTGTGACTGCACCAACTAGGCAAAGCAGTCGATCAAGGAAGCCGTCCCAGTGCGACACCTATGGCTCTCAAAGGCCAGACACGCAAGCAGCAGCAAGGTGCGCTTGATTGATACTATATCCCTTTTTAACTTAATACCCCGAATAAGACGGTATATTTATGGATATCCGAAGCGGGGGCGATATCTGTATTACTCCGACAAGATCTTATATCCGACGATTATTATTGACCAATCGTTTAGCGAAAATATCGATATGGAGTGGTTTGATTGGCTGTAATCAAGCGTAACCCAGTGTAACCACTGAAGATTGGTGTCGGATGGAAGAAGTATTATACGGTAATACAATTTTTAGTGTCCCAATTATATGGCGCTCAATCCGGACTAAAACACATTTGGATTGTGTATCCATTCGACCAAAAATGTCAATCGATGGCCATGGGGCAAATGCTGCCACCGGCGTCAACTTCACGTGCCGCTGCCGCGTCTCCCCGACAGTTCTGCGCTCGCGTCCTCGCGGATCTGGTCAATACGCGCTTTGCAACATTGGCGATGGTCTTTTCGCCGTTTGTCGCGTTGCGCTGAGCTCAGCAGCCGGCTCCATGGCCACCCCAGAACCTCAGGCGGACGCGTCCGTGACGCTACGACGCGATTCACGGGCTTTGAAGGAGTTGCAGTCGTCTCTGCTTGGTCACAACAGCGATGCAACTGATATCAATACTGGAAGCGGCTATGAGCTGCAGTGGATCTCTCGTGCAGCCGTGCGCACTGCCGTGGCCGTGACGCTGGAGCTGATCCCGTCGCCCAAGTCTCAGCTTGAGCACCAACGGCTGCGCGACCCGGACACCCGCTCGTTGCTACAGCAGACGCTCCAACGTAATTTTGTGCTATGTGCCGGGGCAAGAGTTAGACTTCCGACGCTGAGCGGACTCGTGGCGGAGAGCAGAGGCTTAGAAGAGGAAGGGCGGCAGGAGGTGATGACCTTCCGTGTGGTGTCGACGTACCCCGCTGGAGGGTTTGCTCGTGTGACGGCTGCCACGCGCGTGACGTTGACAGATCAGAGCGAAGCTAGTGGAGGAGATGGAAAGGAAGGAAGCAGTGACTCGGTTGTGGCGATGCCGGAGCAGCAGACGAAGGGAGTCAAGGTGGGAGGCATGGAGGACGAGCGTGCTGCGCTTCGTGAGCTGATTCTACTACCGGTTGCCCACCCACGACTGCGTTCGGACTTGGGCGTAGAGTTCCCTAAAGGCGTGCTGCTCTGTGGCCCGCCCGGTGTGGGCAAGACGCTGCTTGTTCGATCGGTGGTGCATGAGTGCCGTCAAGTGCAAGATGCGTCCGGTGCGACCTTGGACCTCAATCTGCAGGTGATCAACGGGTCTGAGATTATGACTAGTGGGCGTGGAGACGCGGAGCAGGCTCTTCGGTCGACGTTCGAGACGGCGGTGGTTCACGCTCGTAGTGCGCGTCACGCAGCCAGCGTCATTTTCATCGACGAGTTGGACGCCCTCTGCCCAAAGCGCGAAGCTGGTGGAGGAGGTGCCTCGTCAGCTCACAGCCGAATTGTCGCTCAGTTGTTGACACTGCTGGATGGCGTGGAAGGTGGTCTGTCGCGCGAGAATGTCGTCGTTGTTGCTGCCACGAATCTACCGAACTCCATTGATCCAGCTCTGCGTCGCCCGGGGCGATTTGACCGCGAAATCTTCGTGGCACCGCCTAACACCGCGCTGCGCAAAAAGATTTTCAAGGTTCATCTCAGTAGGACGCCCTACGCTTTGAGCAGCGATACTCCGGATGATGCGGAGGCTCGACGTGATGCCTTTCTCGATAGATTGGCTGCAAAAGCCGTCGGATACGTTGGTGCTGATATCGCCGCTTTGTGTCGCGAGGCTGCAATGGTGGCTTCAACGCGGCAGCTCGTGGCTCTTTCTCGGGACCGCGAACTGGAACAGTGGTGGGCAGACTGGAAGCGGAGAGTAGAGCCTCTGAGTGCTCTGCAGAACGCGTCGTCGACGCTAGGCGCTGTGGTCGCTGGTCGTGCTTGGCACGCTAACCCAACTGCAATTATTCCACTGTGGTTTCTGGCAAAGCAAAGCAACCAGCACAGTGCCGACAAAACTGTGGATAGCAGCCAACGACAATCCGATCAGGAGTATTTCGGTTTTCTGTTAGGTAGCGAAGGTAAACGCACGTTTGCCCCTACCCGTCACGATGAAGGCGATCAGAAGAAGAGTGGAGCTTTCGAGGTGACTATGGAGGACTTTGAGCAAGCGATGCAGACCGTTGTACCGTCAGCGCTTCGAAGTGCCAGCGGATTTACGTAAGTACTGCTCTCCATTGTTTATATGGCTTGTTCCTGTGGGTACTCAACACGCTTTGCAGGAAGGACTTTGAGCGACAAGGCTGGGACAGCATCGGCGGTCAGGCTGAGACCAAATTGGCGTTGCAGCAGGCACTCGAATGGCCCATTAAATTCCCGCAGACGTTTGCTCGACTGGGAGTCAAACCACCGCGTGGCGTATTGCTCTACGGTCCACCCGGTTGCAGTAAGAGTTCAATCGTGCGTGCAGCAGCTCACTCCAGTGGCGCTACGTTCCTGTCGCTGTCTGCAGCCCAAGTGTTTTCGCCGTTCTTCGGCGACGCAGAGGCTGCTGTGCGTCAAGTTTTCCGCGACGCGCGTGCGGCCCTCCCAGCCATCATCTTCTTTGACGAGATCGATGTCATGGTTGCCAAGCGTGAGTTTGATGGATCGGGCGGTGGAGAGGGCGGCTCCTCCACTGCCATGCGCGTGCTCTCAACAATGCTCAACGAGATGGACGGCGTCGAATCAGCCGAAGGGCTCCTGGTCATCGGTGCAACCAATCGACCTGATTGCATCGACGCAGCACTCATGCGACCTGGGCGGTTCGATCGCATCCAGTTCGTCGATCTCCCCGCTGAGCCTGATCGTGTTGACATTTTGCGCATTCACTCGCGTCCCATGCAACTTCACGACGACGTCGACTTGTTGGAGCTGGCAAAGCGCACGCCGTTCTTCAGTGGAGCTGAACTCGAGGTAAGGTGCCAGCTACTTGTATTTATCCACTCATCACTTTGCTAACATTGTTGTTGATCGTAGAACCTGTGTCGTGAGGCTGCATTGCTTGCTTTGCGCGAGTCTCTGGAGGCCGAGAAGGTATGTAACCGGCATTTCGAAGAAGCACTCCGCGGTATTACTCCAGTGTCGTCCAGGGAATCCATGCGCGACTACATCGCGTTCGCGGAGGCCATGGGGCACCTGTCATAGACTATCAAGAACCAGAACACCAAGAACGTCAATGTTCCCATCAAACGCAGTAGAGTATATATTTCTGTGGCGTTCTGTACTCGAGCCATTTGATTTCTCTCTCACTTCTTCACGTGATTCTTGCTACTGCATCCAACCTAAAAGAGGACCTCGCCGCCATCCGTGAAGCTGACCTTGTGCTGCAGAGGAATGCCGTCTCTCTCCACTCCTGCTTCCTCCATCTTGTCCACGACGTCGAAGCCTTCCACGACCTCTCCGAACACTACGTGCTTGCCATTCAAGTGAGGTGCAGGACCCAGCATAAAGCAGAACTGGCTGCCGTTGGTATTGGGACCGGCGTTGGCCATCTGCAGGATGTACCGCTTGGAGTGCTTGAGTCTCAGTCCATTGGGCTCATCGTCGAATCTGCCGCCGTAGATGCTGCGTCCCCCTGTTCCATTGCCCTTGGTGTAGTCTCCACATTGCACGATGAAGCCTTTGAGGATGCGGTGGCACGAACTGCCCTTGAACGAGTACTCGGGGCCCTTCTCGCCCGTGGTCAGCACTCGGAAGTTCTCCACCGTTTTGGGCACGACGTCGGCGTACAGCTCGGCGGTGACGCGTCCCACGTAGACGTCGTCAATAGCCACGTCCAACCACACGTACTTGCGGTCTGGCTTGGGCTCCCAGGAGCGCGTGGACTCGGGAGCTGGCGTCGTGTCCTCGGGCTTCGCCTCCTCCTGCGCCACGGCGTCCGCGAACTCCCTCGGCTCGTCCGGCTGCTGCGCCAGGTGCGGGCTCTGCTCCGACAGGTCAAAGAACACATTCACCACCATGAAGTAGGCCACGAACAGCAGCCCCATGCCCAGCAGGATCGCCTTGCGCGCGTCCAGCGCGCGGCCACCTCGGGGAGCCATGGTCGATGGAAGTTTATGCGCGCTGAACGGATACACTCGGTAGAGATGGGTACATTTGACCAGGTTAGACAGGTTTTGGTGGTTTTGCTTGGATAAGATCAGGTGCAATGTGATTGAAGTGTCTTGCTCACACCGTCAATCGATCAGTGCGCGGATAGAAATGGCATAACAGCGTATGTATGTAGCCTCTTCCGAGCGGCAAGATACTGGAGGCAGGCATTCACCAATTTCGCACGCGACCGGAAGCCCCATCTCCGCTCGAGTGTGAAATACTCAACTCCACGCTCTAGGCGGCGTCTTCGACCTGCGACTTGCAGCAATGGGTTTCAGCATTCCGGACTCGCCGCGTGGACAGAGCGACGCTGCTACGCAGTCAGAGCCGACACTGGCGCCGTCCCAAGCTGGTCTGCGCGAAGGCTTCCGCCAGTCGCTGGCTGCTCGTCGCCGCAATGCCATTGTGCCGGGCTCGCTGTCGTTCGACGCGCTGGGCTCGCCGCGGTCCCCGTTCGTGTTTATGAGTCAAGAGGACCGTCGAGCCCAGACGTTGCGTCAGGAACAGGGACAGGGGCAGCAGGTGAGAAGGAAGGAGGTGCCGAGCATCCGCCGCCACGGAGGTCAAGGTATGTGCGATGACGCTGCTTGAACGTCGGAGGAAATGTAATCAGACGCAACTCACTCACGCTGTGTGCATGTTGCTTTTGCTGCCGAGTAGCCGAGAACGTCGGAGATGTCCAAGACATCCCCTGAGACGAGGTGTCCGAGTTGTCTGGATCGTATCGAGCTGAAGCTGTCGAAAGCTTTCTACATACATCGATCGATGCCAAATCCAATCCTAGTTTTGTGGGGAATCTCTATTTGTTGTACACGTAGTTTGCCTTTGCTCATCTACCTGTGTCTGTCTGACTTTAAGCCTGCTCTTCCATCTACAGGTGTGTAGATGTAGATTCTACACACCGGAACTCGCGTCATGGTGAGGTGACTGCTTTCGCGCTGGCGCGAAAACCCAGTTTGAAATCGTGCATTTCACCTCGTTCCCCAAAAGTCAATCGTACTCAATAGTATTTACGGACTTCGTACACAATCTTCTGCGGGGCGTTGATCTTCCACACCATCTGCACACAAAAGGGGGAAGTCTGGTGTACGCCACATTCCGCCGCTTCCGTCCAAAGTGGTCAATAGCGCAGAGCTCCCCTCCATACATACACGTACTGTAACCTCGAGCTACGCTGATGAGCGGCGGGGGATCGGGCGACTGGCACTCGGCGGCCGACCGCCTGGCGCTCTTCATGCAGCGCTACGCCGTGCCGGACGAGAAGGTGGCGAGGCAGTTGGGCTGGCCCGAGGAGCAGCTGCGCGCGTATCTGTCGCCCGAGGCGAGGCGCCTCAAGGCCGCGTCCGACGTACGTCCTTCCTTCCAGCTGCAGCTCTTGGCACTACCACCCTCTAACTACGCTGTATATGGCCGGTAGATTGCGGACACGGCGGTGGACAAACTGCTGATGCGGTATCGCGTGACGCTGGCGCATCAGACGCTCAAGAGCGCCACGACCAAGCCCCTCAAGCCTCTGGACGGCGGCGCCAGGCGGTCGACGGTGCCCACGCAGGTCGGAGAGCGGTGAAGGAGCTTTTGGGAGGAAAAGGAGGACGCTGACGACTGTGGTGTGGTGCTGTGTGCAGTTCGGACGCAATGTGAGCGACAGGAGGAGCATCATCCATGCAGACGCGACGCCTGTGCAATTGGTTCGCGCAATTTATTCTACTGTTATTACTGTTGGGAGGATGCTGAGTGGAGCTGTGATGTGTAGAAGGCAGCGGCGGAGGTGGAGCAGGCGAACACGGGCAATAGGAAGCGGAAGCGGAGGGCCATCGTGCAGCCTCTGGACGCTTCAAGTACTAAGGTGAAGGTCGCTGCGGTGAAAGGTGAAGCAAGCAAGGAAGAGGGGGTTACAGACTCGACGACAGATCAGCTTGATGTGCGGAAGCCCCGGCGACTGACCAAGCCCGAGCTTATCTGCCCTATTCGTCTCGATGTCGACTTGGATGGCGTTCGGTTTCAGGACACGTTCATTGTCAATGCGTACGTTTGATTGGATTGCCCGCTGTAATTGTGAAGTTACGGCCTTGACGGCAATGCTAACGTTTGTTTCGTATGGATCGATCTGGTTAGTGCCCTGACGACGTGTTCACCGGAAGTTATTGCTACGCAAATTGCCCAGGATGAAAAAATGAGCGATAAGCTGAAAGTACGTACTTGTATTTGTGTGGCTTTTTCATTCGCTGTTTATTATGTATTGACCGTGTTGTCCTCTTGCCTTCAGGATGCTATCGCAGAGTCAATCCGAAGACAAATTCTGACGTTTACTTCTTGCTTGAGCACGGAGCCGAAGAGTGGGCGGATATACCCTATCTACTTGGATCTCATTATTGACGGCTTCTCGGTACGTGAAGCGGGAGATCAGGTATCTTACTTGGGTTTATATTTATCTAACCCACTGCTTGATTCATGTTGCACCTTACAGCTTCGCGATCAGTTCGAGTGGGATATCTCAAACGACTGCATCGCAACCCAGAAATTTGCGAGTACGATTTGCGTCGACATGAACTTGCCCAAAAAGTTCGAGCCCGCAATCGTATTTTCAATCTACGAGCAGGTGGCAGCCTATCGTATCGCACTGAGCGGGAGCAAATGGATAGGGGCGAATCCGTTTCAAGTAAAGGGTACCGGTGTCACGCTGCCAACTTCCAGCGCCGGCTACATTGAAGTTATGCCGCCGCTTGATGACGTCGTTCGTAGCACGGACGATGCAAGTAAGTACTGTGTATCTGGTTATGCGCGCCAGGCACGCACTATGGGAAGTCTAGTCTAACTTGTTGATCCACCGTTCGTTGTGACAGAATTATGGCAGCCAGTTTTAAGCGAGCTGTCCAGAGAAGAGAGGACATATTTATCTGCGAGGCTTACTGCTGCTCGAGCGTACGTCCCTCTTGGCACTGAATATTTCGGGTCTCATAGACTCATTGAACTAACGACAATTATGCAGACCTACAACGTGGAAGAGCCCATCGACGGCCTCACAAACCAATGGGCGGTCAAAGCGCCCTCCACGCCCAGTAGCAAAGGTTCGTACATGGTGCTGGCCCAGTGAACTGACCTTAAGGAAGAAATTAACCTAGCCGTGCCATTGAAACTAACAACTTATGCTGTTTTATGGCTATGCAGGAAGATCGTCTACCTCGTCCTATCAACCCTTTCATTGTGTACTGCCAAATGCAGAAGGAGGCATTAGGCAAGACACGCCGATCTGCGTCCGAGACGAGGAAAGTCATGGGCGATATGTGGCGCAAGTGCACGGATGAGGTAATCCTGTACTGCTAGCTAGTTGCTACTTGTAATCTATGGAGCTAACTCGCGTTTGTGTTGGCGGCCATCAGGAGAAAGAGTATTACTCGCAACTGACGGAGGTGGAGAACGAAAAGAGACGTCGCGATCACATCCTGGACATGCGCGACCGCGCCATTGCTGATTGGGAAGAGGACGAAGCTCGCCGGAAGGGATTGCTGGCATCTACGACCCTGGAGGCATCCGCCGAGTACTTCCGAGGTCTTTTGCTCGAAGTAAGTTCGTCTGCGTTCGATGTGAAATGGCTCGTAGCACTGACACTCATGCGTGTCTGTAACCACCCAGAACTACATGAGCGAGCGGCATGAAGTAGACATGAATAAAGTGGAGTCAGCCGTCGAGACTGGCGAAGAGGACGAGACGGATGAGAACGAAGAGACATAGACTGTAGTTAAACCCAACCGCTGTGCGCGTGAAGCTCTCATCAAAGCCGGAATGCGCAGAGCGAGCAAGACAAAGCAATACAAGCCCCCGCCGGCACTCAAGAAGAGCCGCGTTGACTCCAATCACCTTCTGCTGGGTTGAAGTACACTGTATTTCCTCGGGTGGCTAAACATCTCTCGCTACGCCCTCTTCTACTCCACACCGGCAGAGTTTCATTGATCAGCCTCATAGATCTCAATGCCTGTAGCGTCCAGAATCTCGGAGCGCAGCAGCTCCACAAGCTCGCCCCTGTCGCGCGTGTTCAACCAGTTGCCACTCTCACCGTCGTACTCGTACCGACGCGGACCACTGCACCAACACCAACGTCAGAGTCCACATTGTAGCCATCAAATAAACTCCCAGTGCTTCATACCTGATCGGAGACGACCACCAGATCTGCCGGTTGGGCACCTGGCGGTTGATCACCCACGTGCCGTGGTCGCCCAAGTCGATCTTCAGGACGCCTTGCTGTTAAGACATCAGTCAACCAGGACGTCAGTATGTATGACACGCTCTATCTATCTCTCAGTCACTTCAATGCGCCACAACGCACCGAGAACATGACGTCGGACTCCTCGAGCATCTCCTCGATGCCGTCCAGCCAGCTCTGGATGTCGTGCAGCGTCTCGTCCGCCAGCTCCATGAACTCGTGCTCCGTCATGTTTGGCGGCGGCGCGGGCGCGTCCGACGAGAAGCGCGCGGCTTGCAGCGAGATGAGACGAGGCGCGACTATCGCGCGCACGGGTCGGCAAGCAGACGCGAGCGTTGACAGCGCCTTG
>JAIKVE010001345.1:0-12291 GCA_024679115.1 Phytophthora pistaciae
TCTGCCTGCCAGGAACAAAGCCGTTCTGGAAGCGACTGATTCTCCTGGCAAGCGTCCGCCGAACCTCCGTGGTAAGTAATCTGGTCAAAATCTTGTAGTCGGTATTAAGTAGAGCCAGCGGACGATAGTTCAAAGGATCCATGCCGTCACTACTCTTCTTGAGGCAAAATATGTCTGCTTCCAGGAACGAGTTAGGAAAAACCCCAGCATCGTACCATTGTTTGTAAAGCGTCGTCAAGATGGGTGTCAGTTACTTCCAGGAACGAGTTAGGAAAAACCCCAGCATCGTACCATTGTTTGTAAAGCGTCGTCAAGATGGGTGTCAGTTAGAGCCGCATACATATGCATATACAATATTTTATGTTATACTGTACTACGAACTTCGTATACTATACGAAGAAAAAAAATCCATTACCATTATTTGGTACCGATTATTTGTCTTCTCAACTTGCTTAGTACGTGCTATTTGCTGTGAACTAATCGACTAGCGTCTGAAAGACGATACCGGTTCGACGGTTGAGATGTACAGTTGTAGTTGGACGTGGCATATTCGGAATGTGTCGGGGGTGCCGTCGATGAACGAACTTTGTAGCACGAAGGATACGTCTATGTGACATTCTTATACTGTACATATCAAATCAAAAATGTAGTCAGTATGCGTAGTAATGATGGTTTACTCCCAGTCATGGCATTTTGCATATCGTGGCACGACGATGATCGTGCACATCGTGCCCCTTTTGACGAAAAGGGGACCATTAAATAGGGTCTCAATTTTTTGAGATCCTGTAAAGGGATGAGCTAACCAAGTAAAGGTATAATACTAAGTACAGTATTCATGTAGTGTATGAATACACTGTAGGGGCTGGGAACCAGAAAGAGACACTACGGGTAATAGTAAAGTGTATAGGTACCTCAGCAATGGTGCTAGGGCAACCTCAACTGCCTTTGCAAGGGCACGAGCTTAATAAATTATTTACAGTCCATATACCGTGCGGTTGCCGAGTTTGTTGGGGCGTGGCAGTGCTGGTGAACCGAACACCTAACTAAGTCAGCAGTTGTAATGGTTTACCCCGAATAATGCTCTGTATTCCTTGATGCCGTACTTCAGGGACAATGTACTTATGTATTACAAGTGTGGTACAGTACGTAGCGCGCGAGGTATGATAAATAAATACACGAGAAACGTACGTACGAACGGCGTGAGAAAGCCATTCTCATAAACAATGGTCTTTTGAGAACTCCATTTAGGTACCTTGGTCTGCTTATGTAACAGAAGCCTACAGTTTGTTGATGCCATGTGATAATGCACGCCTCATGGGCCCATCGAATTGATGCGATAGCCATTCTCCAATTTACCGCGTGCTGCAAACTACACTTGGACCACCACCGCTGAGCATGAAGGTTTTCCCCGCCCTCACCACTGCGCTCGTCGTGCTTGGCACCGCCAGAGTCGAAGCTGAACACGTGCAGCGATCCCTCGTCATGGGCGGAGGCACCGTTCCAGTCGGCACGAAGACGTACACGGTCGGCCTCCGGACAACCGCTGAGGGCGACACGTTCTGCGGCGGTGCTCTTATCAGTCCCACCCACGTGCTCACTACCGCCACGTGCACCGCCAGCCTTGGCTCGGGACCCGCCGAGTGGGCTGCGGTGGGCACGCACTACCTCAACGGCGCGAAGGACGGCGAACGGCTCAAAGTCGTGTCGGCCCAGAACCACACCCAGTACAATCCTAACAACTTTGCGTACAACTTTGCCGTGCTGACGCTCGAGAAGCCCAGCAAGTTCTCCCCGGTCAAGCTCCCTGCGGCGGATGGCTCGGACATCGCCCCGAGCATGTGGTCCAAGCTGATGGGCTGGGGCGACACCAGCTACCCGAACGGCGCGCGCGCCAACGAGCTGCAGAGCGTCGACCTGAGGGTCGTAACCAGCAACTGCACGTACACCGTGGGCCCGTCGGAAGTGTGCGCTGGTGGCGAGGAAGGCAAGGACAAGTGCCCTGGCGACACTGGCGGCCCGCTGGTCAAGGAAAACGGCAGTGGCGACGCTGACGACATCCTCATCGGCTTGGCGAGCTGGGGCATGCCTTGCGGTTACAAGGACGTCGCTAGTGTGTACGCTCGCGTGTCGGCCGGTCTTGAATGGATCAACTCTGTCATCAAGAAGTAAGTGGCTTCGCAGCGACTGTCCGGCTCAGATCTTGCCACAACTTCTTTTTCTTTCGCAAGGAAGACCTAAAAAGTGGCTTCGCAGCGACTGTCCGGCTCAGATCTTGCCACAACTTCTTTTTCTTTCGCAAGGAAGACCTAACAAACGCTCATGCTATTTTAATATATCTTAAAAAATACTGGGTATTGTGAAAACCGGCAAAGATGTCCAGACCAGATTAGCTTGATTAGGAGGGGTAGAAAATATATAAAAAGGGGTATGCCAAATCCTAAAACGTAGTGTTGGTCGTAAACCGTCCATGCGCAAATCCCTATCAAATGCTAAGGAGCGTCTTGCTTCCTGAGCTATATAAATGGCCGCAGAGGTGCAGTGCATCGTGCAGCGGGCTAGAACAAGCGTATAAGCAGCCACTCGTGCCGAATTTCAGCCCCGTGAATAGTTTAGAGACAGAAACATATTGCATTTACCCATCAGGTGTTTCATGTAAACGGTAGCATCGAGGTTGCCGCCCATGCTGACATGGGACGCCTTCATATAAACGAACTACCCTCAGAATGCCCAGTGTTACATGGGCATTCGAAGTGATTTGCCTATAAATCGACGGCAGTCCGCGGTATATGAACAGGGCTGGGGAACGCCAAATCGGAGTGGCATCCTATTTATATATAACAAAACAAGGGCTCAGCCGCTTAATAAGCACCCAAATCGATCGATTTGCAAAAAAATAGGACATAGTGTTCGGTTTTCACAATACTTTTCAGGGCTTACAAAACAAAATCAATTTCTTCAGGCATACCAAATTTTGCCACAAAACTGCAAATTCCCATCCGAAAAGTGTATTTATTTGGTAGTGCGAGTTGTGTGATTGGACGAAACAACGCTCAAGCACTTGGCGATCAATGCTGCGGCTGGTGTTGTCGGCGCGGAGTCGCCTGCTGCGCGCCGGGGCCGTCCGCGTTGCTGCCGGTTCCGTGGGGCCTCGAACCCCTGACTTAACTCTTAGCGCTGACCTCTTCAATCGCCGTTGCGCCTCGCCTCGCTTCTTCTCCTTGGACGCGGGAGGCCATGACAGGCCTCGGTGGACGACTCTGGCTGTGAACAATGCAGACGCGTGGCACGAGGCGTTGAAGCCTTCGTTAATTACGTTCCTCAAGCTCAAGAAGCACCTGATGGTGCCTGTGATGTTCGTCGTCCCTCATGGAGACGAGGCGTGGCCGAGAGCGGCGTGGGGGTATCCGCTGGGGAAACATGCCGCGAGGCTACGGAAGCAGTGGAGAGAGGGGGAAATCGACCAGAAACAACGCGCTGAGCTGGACGAGATGGGCTTCGCCTGGGAATGGGCCCAGTACAAGTGGGACTACTTGATCCTGCCGTCACTGCGAAGGTTTTATGAGCTGAACGGGCACACGGACGTGTCTGTAAATTTCCGCGTTCCGAGGGGGAGTCCCGACTGGCCTGAGCACCTGTGGGACCAATATCTGGGCAGCATGGTGAAAAATATACGTCAACGGGGAGACTACATCGACCAGATCAAAGCGGATCAGGACGAGCTCGAACGACTTAATTTCTGCGTTGACGCGGCGCTATCGAGCCACGAACGTCGCGAGAAGGTGGTGCCGGCGCCCTCAGACAGGTGTCCTTTGGATGAGTTGCGGTCCATGTGGAATGATTCAGAGTGGAAGTGGAGTGAGCGAATCATGCCAGCCTTTGAGGCGTTTCACCGACTAAATGGTCATTGCCGGGTGCCTATAAGTTTTGTGGTGCCATCGGATGAAGGCTGGCCAGTGCTGACATGGGGACTGAAACTTGGGAGCATCGTTGACACCATGCGTAGGCGTGGAACTTACTCCACCCAGGTTTCGCGTGACAGGGATCGATTAGTGGAGATGGGATTCGTCTGGGACTTCTTTGAATCGGAGTGGAGCGAGCGCATTGTGCCAGCGTTGGAGACTTTTCATCGGCTTGAAGGGCATTGCCGAGTGCCAATTGCATTCGTGGTGCCATCGGATGACAACTGGCCAAGACTGTCGTGGGGTCTGAACCTTGGGAGGGCTGTCAGCAACATCCGTCAAGGCTCTTACTTCACCCAAGTTTTACGTGACAAGAATCGTTTAGAGGAGTTGGGTTTCGTGTGGGACTTTTTTGAATCGGAGTGGAGCGAGCGCATTATGCCAGCGCTGGAGACTTTTCATCGGCTTGAAGGGCATTGCCAAGTGCCACAATCATATGTGGTGCCATCGGATGACAACTGGCCAAGTCATCTGTCGGGTCTGAATCCTGGAACTGTTGTCAACGGTATCCGTACAGGCCATTACGTTGCCCAGGTCGCTCATAGCAAGACTCGCTTGGAGGCGTTGGGCTTCGTTTGGAACATCTATGAATCTGATTGGAGCGAGCGTGTCATGCCAGCTTTGGAGACTTTCTATCAACTACACGGCCATTATCGAGTACCGAGGAGTTTTAAGGTACCTGCGGATGCATCTTGGCCGGCAAAATCGCATGGCCTCAAGTTAAGTTTCGCAGTACATAATATTCGCAGCCGTGGCTCCTACTTTGACCAGATTGCCAGAACGATGGACTCGTTGGAGGCAATCGAGTTCGACTTGAAGTCCCCAGTAACTAAGAAGTGGGAGGTGCGCGTGGAGCCGATGCTGGCCACGTTCGAGCAGCTGCATGGGCATCGCGACGTGCCGCGCGACTTCGTGGTCCCGTCAAGCTCTCCATGGGAAGAGAAGGATTGGGGCATCCAGCTGGGCAAGCTCTAGAGCGGATCGAGCATCTCCTTCGGCAGACATAACATCAAGCCATTTGACGAATCAATAGACTTTGAAGTTGCGTGTTCATTCTTCTGGATTTCGAGCTGCAACTGTCCGTTTTTTTTCTTCAACTGGGCGGCTGAATACGATACATGCTGATGACTTAAGCCCCCTGACATGGTCCGTTGGATGGGACTGTGTGCGGTGCTAAACAGCTCGTCCTGAGTGAGTGCAGGTCTTATTCGGGTTGCATTTTGAGGGAGCATGAAGGATCTTCACACGAATCCTCAAGCCCCTTTGATTCTACATTCGTAGCACTTCAAGCAAGTATTTTGCCTCGCAGACCCGGGAGCATCTACTGAAGTAATTTGTTTATTTGCAACTAAAGTTTCCCCGCCTTGCATAATTTTTTTGCAACCCAATGAGCCCTAAGACGAGAGTCAATGTTATCACTTTTCACGTGCAACCTTCATTTATATCGTCTCCAAACCACAAGTCAAATGGCTCGAGGTTGCGTAGCACAGAGACCACCCCTGCTCGCTCTCAATCGAAGCGTAGTAAGTTTCAGCGCCGTCTCGGTTCGTCCAAGTTCTCGATACGCCAGTCCACCTCGTCTGGGTGCGTCACCAGCGACTCAAAGCGCACCAGATACGACGTGTTGGTCTTCGTATGCAGTTTGTCCGAGTCGGTATTGTGAACTCCATCCACAGAGAGTAAGACGTCGCACACCACGCTCAGTCGCAGCCGTTCAACCATCGTGGCCGCGTCCTCCTCAGTAATTGCCCCCTCCTCCCCAGCCAGACGTTCTCTGATGGTCTCGTCGCCCAGCATCTCCAACGCTTCCACCCGCAACTCATTGTGCGTCTTGGTCTTCTGCAGCTCCGCCATTCGGTCCGCAATCACCCTCCGCACAATCTCCTTCTTCTTAAACTTCGCCAGCGTCATCCGCTTCATGCTCACGCCAGTCAAGTGCACACCCGCGAACTCCAGTGTCGAGCCTGCGATCTCCGTGTCGATGGTGTTGGTAGACTGGGCGTAGTACCTCACTCTGGGCAGGAAGTGGCGCTGGTAGCACGCGGGCTCGAACATGGTCTCCATCTCCTGCACCACCGCAGGTTTGACGCTCTCTTTCCCAGTCATATAGTCCCTCACCTCTGCCGAGAACGTCCCGTTGATGGCGCGATCACACGCCACTTGAGCTCCCTTGAGGAACTCTACAGCGTCGATCTGCGTGTTGGAAGGACGCTGTAGCAGGCAGAAGAGCGCGTAGTTCTTGACCGTTGAGCTCTCGGGATGGAACACGCCGCTGTCCACGTAGCCCTGGAAATCGTCGTGGCGCTCGTACACGCGCTTGCCATAGTCCCATAAACTACTGGAGGACTGGAACGACGAGAAGGGCTGGCGCCGCACTCGAGGGCTCGGCAAGCGGCATTGGTGAAGAGCTACACGGCGCAACATCGTGTCGAAGACTTTGACTCAAAGTGAGCCAAAAGAGTTTTAACCAATGAACGACAAATAAAGTGCTTCAACGCAGGTTTAGAATCTAAACTTTAGATTGTTGCTACCGGCACTATGGGGCCTCCTGCAGACCGATATTCCGTCCGCCTAGAGGTATCTCGTGCGCATTTTGTCCAGTCCGTCGGACTTCGCCATCTCGGCCACAAACGGGAGAACCAGGTCGTCGATTTCGGTCTTCACTTCCAGGGTGATCTTCCCCAGCGCTCCCAGCGCCTTCAGGTTTTGCTTCAATTGGGCTGTTGAGCTTGCTCCAATCATGACCGTCGACACGTTTTCATTGCTCACGCACCAAGCGAGAGCGAGCTCAGCCAGCGAAATCCCAAGCTTCGAGGCGACGGACTTGAGCTTCTCGGCCTTTGCGACACGCTCCTCGAAGCCCTGCATGTACGCGCGATAGGTAGAGTGCTCCATGCGCGTGTCTTCGGGCGTACCAGCGCTGTACTTGCCCGTGAGGACGCCGTAAGCTAAAGGTGACCACGTCGTGAGCCCCAGTTTGTACTTGCTATACAGGCCTGCGTACTCGACCTCAACCTGCGAGCGGTCGAAGATGTTGTAGACGGTTTGCTCGACAATGGGGCGGATCAAGCCGAGCTTGTCTGCAGTCTCGCAGGCCTCCGTGGTCTGAGCTGCCGACCACTGGCTGGTGCTCCAGTAGAACGCCCACCCTTGGTCGATCACGAAGTTCATGGCTCGCACCGTCTCCTCGATAGGCGTGTACGGCTCAGGTCGGTGGCAGTAGATGACGTCGACGTAGTCGAGCTCCAGTCTCTTCAAGGACGCCTTCGTCCCCTCCACGATGTGCTTGCGACTCAGTCCCAGATCGTTCGGGCCTGCGAGCTCAAAGGTTTCGAGCCGAAGAACATTTTGGTGGTGATCACGAGGTCCTCGCGGCTCCACATCCCATCGGCAATGCCTCGCGTGATGGCCGCGCCCATGTTCCTCTCCGCGAGGCCTTCACCGTAGATCTCAGCGTTATCGAAGAAGTTGACACCGTGCTCGAAGGCGACTTTCATCATCTCGTACCAGGCGTCGGCCGTGTACTGCTCCTTGGCGTACATCCAGCTCCCGAGCGAGAGCTTGCAGCCCGGAGTTGCCGAGGAAGCGGTAGGTCATGCGAGGAGACTTGGCGTCAGGGGAGGAGGAGGCAGGGGCCATGGTAGATGAGGCTGGAGGGGCGGGGAAGTGAACTATTGCAGGCAAATTCTGGAACGATCTACTTGGTTGGGGCAAGGCTTGGTGCGACGGAGGGGGGGCTAAGTAATCGTTACCCAGGAGAAGCACGAGCTACAGGACCTCAAGCACACAGGGGGTTAAGTAATCTTTATCCAAACTCTGTGTCATGATTGCATCGCTCGATGGTTCTGGTAAACCAGTCATCACTTCACCGCTCAAAGCTGCAGTAAGTTGAAGTTGGACCTCTATTATTCAATTGCTATCACTCATTCAAGCTCTGACAGGTCACGAATCTTATTGGTCACAAATCTCGCATACAATCTCGAAGTCAAAAATTAGCACCACGCACAATAATGGCTCGCTACGATGACCGCGACCGGAAGCGCCGACGTTCCCGTTCTCGCTCTCGCCCACGCTCTCCTCGTCGCCACCGCCACGCGTCATCACCTTCACCTCCCTCTTCTCGCCACCGTCGTAAATCCCCGTCCAAATCCGACGTCTCCGGCGCTCGGGAGGCTAATTCCTCGCCAGTCGCCACTAAATCGCCGGCTCTCCCCGCTTTAGAGCATCGGGGGGAGCTTCTAGCCGCCTTGGAGAACAACCCAGTGGTGGTGTGCGTGGGTGAAACTGGATCCGGCAAAACCACCCAAATTCCGCAATATTTGTACCACTCGGGGATTTACACCAGTGCTAAACGCGGTTACAATAGTGCTAACCAAGGGGATAGTGCTAACCGTGACACGGAGGCAACAAGGGCGCAATGTGTTGCCATCACCCAACCAAGACGAGTTGCCACCGTGTCCGTGGCGCAGCGAGTTGCAGAGGAGATGGGCACCCGCGTCGGCGGCGACGGCCTTGTGGGCTACTCGATCCGCTTCGAGTCGCGATGCAGCGAGAAGACGAAACTCAAGTTTCTAACCGACGGAGTTTTGGTGCGCGAGTGTCTAAACGACCCGCTGCTTACGCAATACAGCGTCGTGATGCTGGATGAAGCCCACGAGCGCAGCATCCACACGGATTTACTCTTTGGATTGTTGAAGCAAGTGCTTAAACGCCGTCCGGACTTTCGGGTATTGATCACGTCGGCAACATTGGACGCCGACAGGTTTGCGGGTTTTTTCGGTGAACGGTTAAGTGAAGATAAAGGCAACAAGAGCAACAGCAAGGAGAAGAAGGTCAAGGATAAGGTAAAGCCGTGTCCCGTGGTGAAAATTCCCGGGCGAGTGTTCCCCGTGGACATTTTCCACTCCAAGCAGCAGCAGATCATGGGACACAGAGGTCCGTTGTCCACATACGTACGCGCAGCAGTGGAGACGACTATGCAGGTGCACAACAGCGAGGAACCGGGTCATATCCTCGTGTTCCTAACCGGTCAGCGGGAGATTGAAGACGCGTGCGCGCAGATCCGAGCGCTGCATCGAGAACAGCAGGAGAAGCGGAGGGATGAGATGGAGTTGCGGGTTTTGCCGCTGTATGGAGCGCTGCAGGGGCGACGCCAGCGCGAAATCTTCGATGCAGTGCCAATGGATCGGGTGCGCAAGGTGGTTGTCGCTACAAACATCGCAGAGACTTCGCTGACTATCGACGGCGTTCGCTACGTAGTGGACTGTGGATTCACCAAGCAAAAAGTGTACAACCCCGTGCAGCAAATGGAGTCACTGGTGGTTGTGCCCATCTCCAAGGTCTCGGCGCAACAGCGTGCTGGTCGAGCAGGGCGGACAGCGCCTGGCAAGTGCTATCGCCTGTACAACAAGGCGTCGTACGAGGAAATGGACCAGGAAACGGTGCCTGAGATCCAGCGCACCAACCTGGCCAACACCGTGTTGTACCTTAAAATCCTAGGCATACAGGATGTGCTTGGCTTCCCGTACTTGGATCCACCTGACGAGGATTCGCTGCTGGATGCGTTGAAACAGTTGTACGTGCTAGGCGCGCTAGATGCTGCAACTGGAGAGGCGACACCGCTCGGTAAGCTGATGGCCGCCTTCCCATTAGAACCAAAGCTGTCGCGCGCGCTTGTGGAGTCGTTGCTGTTGGACTGCAGTCGTGAAATGACTCAAGTGGTGGCGATGCTTTCTGTTGAGAACGTTTTCGTTGAGACTCCGTCCAAAAGTAAAAAGCGGTGGCGTCGAGATGATAGCGATGGCGAGGATGAAAGGACCCCCGATTGGGAGCAAAGAATGCTCGCGTTGAAGGAAGACGGCCTGCTGCACGAGGATGGAGACCAGCTCACTTACCGCCTGATACTGAAAGCTTTCGAGTCTGCTTCACGCAAAGCGCAAGGCCACCGTCGAGAGCTTGAGCACTGGTGCGAAGACCGCCATCTTCGGTTGAGGGCTCTAACAATGGCTGGGTCTATCGTGAAGCAGCTCCGAGACATCATCGACTCACTGCCTCGCCGCGATCCGGATGCGGTCAAGGAGTCCATGCGCGATAGCGACAGGCAACGGGATGCCTCGCTCGACGACCGTCTTCGCCAAGCACTTTGCGCCGGTTTCTTCATGAACGCAGCGCGGCGGTGCACTCTGGAGACGGTATATCGGCTCATGTACCGCGACGACGATGGCAAAAAGTCAGCGCAGCTCGTGCAGTTCCACCCGCTTTCTGCAATGTCTTACGTGTCGCCGCCTGAATTTTGTGTCTACCAGGAGCTTGTCGTCACCAGTAAGCCTTTCATGCGTGGAGCTTTGGCTGCGGAGCGTCGCTGGCTGGACAAGTACAGCAAAGATAAGCTAAACGTCTCGGTGGCGCAGCTGTACGCACTCTGTGGGCGCAAACCCCCCGTCGAGGAAAAGAGCGAGGAAAAACCAGAAGCTCAGCAACCAGTTGTGAATCGTACGGCTACAGAAACGTCGAAGCCAGCTCCAGTGACTGCTGATGCCGTCGCGGCAGCTCGGGCACGCTTCTTGGCACGCAAGAAGCGCTCATAGATGCAGAGTAAAAGCTCAGGAATGACAAGCTGCTTGTTACGAGTTTTTAAAGCTATTTGTTGGAGTTTGATGGGCTCAAGTCGGAAGGTAGTTACTTATTCCTCTTCACAAAACTTGGTGCTGCCACCCTTCCGCTTGTCATCGTCGAAGTTTTCATTGCCTTCGTCATCGGTATCGTCCGTGTCGCTGCTCTGAGGCTCCTTGGTTTCCTTGATGGTATCTGTCGACTTGCCCAAATTCCATGCCGCGTAGGGTATGCCAGTCTGCAAAATGCAACTTAGGAACGTCTGGTGCATCTTCACGTTGGCTGTCAGGTCTTGGATTTGGTCGCGCAACTGCTTCGAAGCGTCGTCGGCCTCGCCTTTGAAGTCGTCAAACTCTTGCTGCACGAAGATGAGCTGCTCTTCAGCACGCTCGAGTGCGTTGTCCAGGTCTTCCCGTGTCGCTTCCAGCCTGCGCACACTCGTTTGGAGGTCGTCGTTTTGCTGCTCCAGACGCTGAAGCCGTTGGCGTAGTTGTGCCACTTCATCGTTGCGAGTAGATGGCTCAGTCCTGACGCGCTGGAGCTCGTTCTTTGACCGGCGCTCCAGGCTCCTGTTCTCGTTTTCCAGCTCGTTGTTCAGGCGATTGAGACGCGAGATCTCACCCTCCAGCTCTTGCTCCACCTCGCGACTGCACAGCTCGAGCTCCGAGAACTGGGCTCGTGCTATGATGAGCTCTTCGTCCTTGCGACGTAGTTCTTCCTCCTTTCGACGTAACTCGGCTTGAAGTCGCTCCACAGTGTCGACCAGGTCTTCATCACCATCACCTGCAGCGTCCGTACGCGACGTCTTCATCGCCCTCGGAGCGTCTTTCACTTCTATCAAGACTTGGTCCACAGACGCACTTCCTCCAGAGCCAGCCTTCACAACCGAGAGAGTGGTGGCAGCCGCCTGCACCCCCTTCATCTCCTCCACCTTCCGACTGGTGCGGCCAGCGCAACTTCGCCACTGAACTCTGCTGCCAGATCGCTGTCACCGACGTCCGATCGCGTGGTGACCAGCTCCTTCAGCCTCGACTGCGTGTGTAAAGCTCCTGAGTCCAGTCCATTCGCCGGTCCACCCAAAGCTGAAACCTGTACTAAACAGACTCCACCAAAACACAACAATACGCACACCCAAAGTACCTGAAGCACCTCACCAACGCCAACGCCGCTCGCTGATCAATCAATGAACACGCATCTTGAATTTCCTAAAAGTATCTTACTCCAGCGGTAGGTCGGTCGTAATAGTAGTAAAAGCAGGTCGCCTGCCTGCCTGGCCGCCCTTCGGCCTCTATTGGATCGCGCAGTAAGACTGCATGTCCGAGGCCTTCTTGACCTCGTCCAGCCCCTGCTGGGTCTGCTGCATGCTCTCGTGCACGTGGGTCTCGATGTCGTCGATGGCGCCCTGCTGGTCCTGCACGATGGCCGCGAGGTCGCGGAAGATCTCGTTGACCTGCGCCACGCTCTGGTGGATCTTGTTGATGTCCTGCTCGCGCTCCTCGATGAGCGCCTCGTTGTGCGCGATCTCGTTCTCGAGCTCGGCGAACTCGAAGACCTGCCCCTGGTGCTCGGCCACGATGCGGCCGTCCTGTTGTTGGTCCTTGAGCGCCTGCTGCTGCTCCTGCTCGCGCGCCGACACGCGCAGCACGGCTGCCTCGAGCTGCGTCGAGATGGCCTCGAAGTCCCTGCAGAGCTTGCGCTTGATGAGCGAGTTGGCCGCGTC
>JAIKVE010001346.1:0-12283 GCA_024679115.1 Phytophthora pistaciae
AGACATCTTGTTGCTGTAGTGCTGTCCCTGTAGCGCTCTCTCGTGCACAGCGTCGCGTTTTACACGGTCTTGATCTCGTAACCCTGTTGGAGGGAGTATACGAACACACACACAGACAACTTGTTACGTTAAGGGGAAATCTTGGACTGAGGCACCACGCACCGAGTGCGGTGGCTGCCTTTCTACCATCACTCTTGGTGAGCCTCGATGGCTTCACATGCATTGGTGACGCCGTGCTGTCACGGTCGTCTCGCTACTCGACTGTCTCAGCAGTCTTCGGGAGCTGAATCTAACAGTCACCGCCCCCCAGTCGGTGACCGTCCCGTTCATCAGCTCTTCCGGACCAGGAGACGGTGCGTGGTGGCTGGTAGTGGGTTCGTCATCACGCTTCGGTTCGTCCTCCGCCTCGTTGCTAACTTCACTCACGGAGAACATAGCTACAAGTGCTCGGAGGAGTGTTCGGGCAACGCCCAGAAGAGTAATGAGCCAGCCACAAATACTCTTCACATGTCCGCTGCAAAACGACAGTATTTTTGGAGGCGAGTCACGTAACCTCGCATCCTTGTCTCAACGACTCAAGTGATCTTAAAGTTAAAGCCAACATAAGTCAGTTAGATATTTTTGGTGTTGCACTGTGGTCTCGATCATTCAAGCCACGTAGCCCCATACATTTGTAGCATTTTTGGTGCTTCTGATGAGTGCTGTGACATCTTGGTGCTATTCTATTCTAATGGCTTAGCTTCGACTTCGACGGCTCTTGTGCTTACTTGGTCCGACATCGACCCACCAATTGGCGTTGGAGTTGGCGTTGTTGCGTTGCGACTTTCTATCGTAGCGGTCGGCCTCGGTATCAGGAGATTCGTCACTCTCGGTGTGTTGCCGTACGCGCCCGCGTCGCTTCTCCTTGTCCGATCTGTGCTTGGGCTTCTTGCCGTTCTTCATGTACCACATCTGCCACGACGAGTACCAGTGCAGCCACGTCCAGTAGTCCCCCCACTGCTCGTCCGTCACGAGGTGCTCCAGCCCTGGGGGTGCGATCGGGTGGTGTCCGTTCAAACCGAGGCGAGCGATGCACTCGGCCTCCATCCCGGGTGGCCACACAATCCCCTCCGGAAGTTTGGTCATTGACTTGCTGGACGTTGAGTCGTGTTTCGACTTGCTCAGCTTGGTTTCGTTGGTTCGGATCTCCGGTTTGCTCCTTTTAGGCGGCGATTCCATTGCTGCAGCGAGGTGGTGGTCGCGATCGCGCAGGTTGTTGGCTGAGTACCGACTCGATCGCTGGGGGTCCTTAGTAGTCGAGTATTTGGATCGAGAACGCTCTGCAGTATCCGAACGGTGGCGTCTATCAGGCTTCTCCAACTCGATTCGGCTGTCGTAGTCGCTGTCGTAGTCGCTGCTGGAATCCGACGAGTGGCTTTGCTGCTTGTGGCGTGAACTTGCGTGCCGAGATGAGTGTGGTCGAGAAGAAGAACGCCTACTACGTCCACGATAGGCATTATCCCGAGTGTCTCGGGGAGTTCGCCGCTGCAGTTGAGAAGAGCCGTGCTTGCTTTTGTGATGGCGATACTCAATATCTGGAGTGTCTAGTCCGTCGGAGAAGTCCTCGTCGCTGTCAAACTCGCTGTCTTCTACTAACACCTGCTGGCTCCGGCTGCACTGTGACGAACGCGCTCTCTTGTCATTGTAGACGTGAGTCTCCTTTGCCCTTCGTGATCCTGATCGAAGTTGATCGCTTGCTCTGCTGCTTGTGCGATTATTCTTATGTTTTGTCACCGCGAGTCCTTCGCCTCTTACTCTATCCGGACGATCTGCAATAGTCCGTCCCTCAGAGTCGCCTTCGTCTTCTCCAGAGTCGACCTCGAAGGTGGGAGCAATTTTGCTCTGCAAGTGGCTGGGCTCTGAGAACTCTGAGAACTCTGAGCTTTCATCCACAGTCACAGAGTGAGGATTGCCCCTCTTTGTGGCAGCTTGAGCCTCTCGCTGACGTGGTTCTGAAGCTTCACCGTGAATTCCCTGACTCTCCTCCGTGAATACCGCATTGCGTCCGCCTGCAGTCGGATTTCGACTGTCACTTCGACGTGTGCTAGCTCGCGAATTACCATTGTCATGAAGACGGGCTTCCTGTACATCGGCCTGCTGCCTTTGAGGCTTGTTCGTGCTGCTGCGAGCATCCAACTCGACGGCCTCTCCATTGTCGTACAACGAGTCTTCCACCAAAATGTCTTGAGTTGCGGCGCTGCTGTTTGTACCAGTACTACGGATCCGCTGCGAGGGCAATTGCTGTCGCTCTTGGCGGCTTGCAGCTGGAGCATCGCGAGCGTCATACGAGTTGGACTCATCTTGGTGGGAAACGCTGGCTTCGTTGGCGTCCTCATCCACATCGTCGTCCGCCACACCGGAGAATCTGACACTGCTCTGCTTTCGCGGCACATTCACCTCACTCTGAGCAACAGCAGTACGCGTCTGTGCGGGTTGTTGGACCGTGTGGAGTTCATCGTCCTCACCACCCCCTCTACGGCTTGTGGTATCTGCTGTGCCAAACACTTTTTGAGTTGCTGATGGCTGTCCTCTCTGTCGTTCGGCGCCGGTACTCTCGTCCCTGTTGCTGTCGCCGAGTGAGCCTTTGAATGTCACTTCGATCTCTTTCCCGTTGATTTTCACTTGCATATCCCCCACAGCGTGTGATAGCTGGACAGATCTCTGCTCAGCTCCGGAAGTGCTAGCGATGGCACCATGACTACCTGGCTGACTATTGAGCGACGTCGAATTTGAGACGCGTTCCACAGCAGGTCGACCTTGCAGCATCTCGTCCGTCGACGTGTTACGCGCAGCCTCTTGCTCTTCTTCTACTTGAACGTTCTCGTCGTCATCATCCACCCATTCACTTGTGTGCGCCGTACTGCGTCGGCTCGTCGGTGACGTGCTGACCGCGCTCGAGCGAAGAGAGCCGTTCGCATCAAAGAGATCGTCATCAGACCCGGAACTCTCCAAACTAGTGTCGAATGTCGTGTCAGCCCCACGGTCTCCCACCATTGAAGGCTTCCTCATCTTTCCTCCACCGTTGACACGATTGGTGCCCTTCATGGTGGTCAGTACTACGCCATTCGAAGTCAAGCCGTTGTGACCGAGCTTGGATGACAGCGCAGCTGTATCAGCAGTAGGGTGCATTCTCAAATCCGACACCTGGGCAGCGAAGGCAGCGACGTCTTCTACGTTAACAAGACTCGGATCAACTGCTGGATTCCCCATCGAGAAGCTTGATCGACGAAGTTCTGCTGCCTTCCCCTCATTCCCACCAGCTAGCTCATCCGCAAAAGAATCCTTGCCACCTGTGAAGTCCACCCCGTCGTTGGGTTTGACCGCATTAACCCTGCTTCGCACGGTGTTCGAGTTCTCGAATTTAGCGAGTAGCTCCTCCACTTCTCGCTCGGGGCTCGGGCGACTTCGGTTGATTTTCTTCGCTTGTTTACCGCCGTTATCCGATCCAGTGCCCAATCTGTCCTTCGCGAGTCTACTAGTTGCAAACTCGCTTCCTTTTGGTGAACCGGGACTCTCCAGAGACTCGAGTAGCTCGTCCACTTCCTGTTGCGGCGTCTTCTTGCCCCGCTTGCCCTTCTTGAGTCTCTTCCCTGCTTCACCTACAGAGTTCACCATTAACTTCTCTCTCGACGAGCGGAGCTTTTCAGCCTCTCGACGGTACCGACGTGCCATCATCTCGATCGCCGCATCCGACGACAGACCCGATCGGAGAAAAGCTGACGACTGCAGCGACTTGCGGTTAACCTTGTCGAACGAGGTGAAGAGCGGGGGTGGAAGGCCCTGGCGTGGAGTCAGTCGTGCTTGCTGACGAGCACGCAGCTCCGCTCGAGTCTCGTTCAAGAAGTCCGTGCTCAGGTTGACGTTGGCTGCAGCGTACAGTCGCTCCCAAGCAAAGTAGAGCGGGATTTCGTCCTGAGACGTCAGGTCTCGACGACGCAGGTACTCTCTCGCGTCTCGCATCGCTGCCTCGTAGGACGGCAACCTACTGTCCATCTTGACTTCTGCAAACCTGTAATGGCAGCAAGTGCGAGAGAAGAGAACCAAAAATGGCGCGTGTCGTGCTGCACACGCTTCATTTAGAGCGATAAAGCAGCCATCACCTCTCGTACTCTACTGCAGGCAATTTCCACCATTCCAAATCAAGTGTTCTCCATCCGTATCAACGTGACAAGTATAGCCCCTCGATCAATTCTGCTTCTTCGCATGCGCTGGGCTCAAGATAGCTTCACACTCAACTTCGGGGACAAAAAAAATACGTTTTGCTTGACCACATCATTTTATATATACATTCAATCAGAATGAGCTTTGCTTCAACCAAACGCTCCTTTCCTTTATGTCATCAACGTGCTAAGCAAGTAGGTTAGCTCTTCTCGCACACAAAAAGATACCCCCGACGGCTACCCTGAGCAACGCTATTACCACGGTACGTATTCGAGGGCGGAGCCAGGGTCAAAATGGGGGGGGGGGGGGGGGGGAACCCCCCCCCCTTTTTTGGGAAAAAGGGGGGGGGGGGGGGGGGGGCATACCCCCCTCCTATTTTGGAGAAAGTTCAAGCGATTTTGTCAAGTTTTGGACGACCTTTTCCCTCCTGCCCCTGTTTTTGGGATGCCCACCTATTTTTTTCGGGCTGGCTCCGCCTTGGTATGTATTGTACCTCTTGTATAGAAATATAGAAAGTAAGTTTTGTCAGCCAATCAGATTACGACTTGCATACAGCTTCGCCGAAAATGATGTTTATGAAATTTCGAAGCCACTTGATTGACGACTAGGTAATAACCAATCGGTTTCAGCAGACGGAACTAGGATACTTGGTTATTTGTTTTTACTAACCACAAGGCATCTGCTGCACCTGCTCCGCAGCCACAGCCCGATTGTTAACCCTCTTAGGGAAAAATAGTAAAAACCGGAATCTGCCTCAAGTAGTGGGACATGATTTGACCTTGCAGTAAATAAAAGATCCGCTGAACAATGGAATCCATTGCGCACTTTACTAACATGTGGACCATATATTACACTACCTATCAAGCGCTAGCATTCCTGTATGACCAAGCAGTCCAGCACAGGAGCTCCTCTAGTACAACATTAGAGTCCATTTTCCGGCGCGGAAATCATGCCTGTTTCCGACAAATCACATTGTGTTTTAGGGAGTCTACAAAACATAGGATAAAGTACCACCATCATTTTGATTTAGCAGTAGCGACGGCCATGAGATCGCTAACTTGCTGGTGCAAATGGCCAACGGGACGTCGTTGCCGAAGTGCATTCAGTTGCAAACACCGCGGGAAGGCTACCAGCGCAAGGGTTGCATCCAATTCATGAAGGACAAGGCAAGTAAAAGAGCAATGCAGCCAGTGGGGGAGATATTGTTTCAACTTAGACAAGGACTGAAGGAGAACTTGCTGGGACCACGCCAGATCTTTGATGCGACAGGGGTGGACCGCAAGGGGCTCTTCTAACACTGGGGAACAACAATGTGGACGGATATCATGAGTTGCGTGGACGTCAAGAGCAACGTGGTCGGAGTCGGTTGCTGCCGCGTGGACGCCGAAGGAATTAGTCGCCAGTGCGTGGGTATGGAAGAAGCCGGTCGCCAGTGCGTGGGCGTGAGCGAAGACTATCGTCACCGCGGCGTTGATGGCGGGCTGGGCACCACCGCACGGCTGCATCAGCCGTGGTCTGGCAACCAAGGCGAACGTAACGGGCGGGTCATAGCGTGTTGGGCCCTGTATTGAATGTTGTACACTCCCCCGTCTGGTGGCAACAAGGCATGGCAATATTACAGAAATGACCTCCAATAACGTGGCGGATGGGATCTCCGGGTGCAGCACTCACGGCAGCGCCTATATCAGCAACAGTATGGTACTACGGACCCAACAGAACCTCGGTGAAAGCTGAGTATTGTGTGTGTATACTTTTATGCAACCTAATGTACTTATTTGACGTGAAGGAACTGAATCGTGTGTACCGACTTCTTCCGTTTGTAGTGGAAAGGGTGTATACTGGTGCAGTGTAACACCCGAGAAAAGTGACATGCCAATTCAGGTAAGTGGTGTCAACATCAGTTAGATATACCCATCTATTCCATGTACTATTTGTTTCTGCGCATTCAAATTGTCGCTTAAGGCGACTTTTCGAATGCCGACTTCAATAACGGAGTGGCGAACCAGTATATCAGCGTCGTTTTGAGGTAGACCCAGAGCTTTGCGATATCCGCTAGTAAGGTTTGTACTCTACGGGTTATCCCACGCTTCACGCACCCACTTGGCTACCTTAATCCTACCTGATGCGACCGGTACGATTGCCTTGCCTCTGGAACTGGCGCGTAACTGCCTCTGCAAACGCTTGGCCCAATATTCACGCAGACACGCCTTGTACGGGTAGTACCACGCGATATCTGCTGATTGGCAGACCGATGTCGCTCCCTTGGGTACTTTCCGTAGGATAGATTTGATTGCCTAGCATATGCGACGACTTCGTCCGTTCAGAGACCGGAAACGTTGTTCCAATGCAATAAATCGGGACATGTACGTCGACACGCTCGGCGAATGAAATCTCCCTAACCGCACTTAGATTTGTCCTAGGAGATAGGACCAAATCTTATTTTGGTGTGGCACACATCGACTGTTTTTGTCCTAGGGAGCCTGAAAAGAACCAAATGTGACTTGGTATTTGTATAGGGGTGGCTTTTGACCCCAGGTGTGTCTTATAAGACGCCACTGGCATGGAAATCGGCGCTAAAAATAGCTCCGCCTGAGACCATACTGAAATCAAGTCAAATTTGGTCGAGGCTAGGACAAATCGGCATTTTCTATGTTACAAGAGACAGGTTTTCAACTGCTTGTATCTTGAGAAGAACAATGCAGGACGCGAAACCCATACGGCCACCAAGACAGCTAGGGCAGGGGATTGTGCCCATGCCGTCACATGCTCCTACTTATTTGAAGTTGCGCGGATCAAGCCGCCTAACCTTTGGTCCTTCCATTTGCCCTACGGACTGGGCTACGTGGGGGTAACTGAAAGTTTGCGGACCCACCACCCTAAAATTCAATTTCTCGAAGCAAATTCTAATCTGAGCTATCAAACCTCGCTTAGCGCTCACAGCCAACGGTGTGTGTAGGCTGTTCTATGTCAGCTTCTTCTCTTGTTGCAAAGCGAGATTTTCCTCAACTGCAAATCATCCATTTGCACCTTCAAACATCGCGATGGGGCTGCAGTCAGATCATTCAAAGCGGGAAGGAACTCCAGCCGAGGGGTGCGGCGTGAGTGGCCCCTCGACGGCATCGCCGTCCGGACAGCTTTGACGTTGACGGCTACTGCTGCACCCACCATTTTCGTAGCCAGGTTTGAAATTGTGAGGCCGTCCATTCGCGTGCATTGTTCGTAGGAGTTCGAACTCCATCGACCAAAGTGCTTGATCACGAGGCGGTCGACTCCGGCTGCAAACCTTGCGGTTGCCCCGCCGCTGCGCATCGAGTGCGTCCCGTATGCACGCGGATCCAGGCCTGCTCTTGAAGCTGCTTGCTTGATGGTGAGTGTCATTGCTGCTGTCAGGGGCGCTCCGGGGCTCGTAGTACACAGCAACTCGTCTTCTTGAGCTTGTCGGATCTTGGCGAGGCAAACGAGAGTCCAGCATGCTCGGACAGGGCACAGCCAGCGGGTGCCCGATTTTCCAAAGGTGCGCGTCGTACCGACTCCCTTCTGATCAGCTTTTCCTCCACGAAATTGAATCGCGACTAGGACAGCCTCATCACGCGTGGTCGCTAGCGCAGGCAGCGGAGTAGGTCGACGGTGAACGGGTCTTTGCGCTGAGGCGGTAGAGACAGCCTTGACATCCCGCGCATGGCCAATTGGTGGCCTTCGTGGAGGCTGACCGAGAAACCACGGAACCGTCGATGAATCCAGCTGAGATGGCCAATCTTGGACAAAATGGTGGTGGCGGAGTTGCCTCGGGCAGGAGGAGCGGGTCGCCAGCAGACGACCGCAAACCGGATGAGATGAGCCAAGCCCCGTTATCGATCACCAGTGAGTCACGGAGGGAGGCCTTGGGTACGGCACCAGGATTACCATTGCCGCCAGGTCGCCATGTAGGTGCGGTAGCTTGAGTCGGCCAGTGCTCGGGATTGGAGTTCGCTGAGAATGATTGATATATCCTCCGGAATCGCGGCGGAACGGGAGTCTGCGTCCAGTGCCAGTAGCGTTAGTCCAAAGTCGGGCAAATCGATCAGTGTGTTGTCGGGATCCGGCATCAGCTACGGTATTGCATTTGCCCGGGAGATGGCCAGCCAATATCCGAAAGCGTTGAGTAGCCTCGCAGAACCCGATCGCGCGAAGTAGTTCTTGGGCAAATACGTTGTCGCTGTGGAGTCGGTTTGTCCACGTGACCGCGCTGGTGTTGTCGGACCAAGCCCTGACGTGGGTCATCGCTACCGAGTGATCCCCAGAGTCGTCCCTACCCCATAAGACCGCAGCGAGCGCTACGCAGAGCAGCTCCCGGACGTAGATGTTGAAGCGTTGATCACCCTCCATCCCACGAATCATTGACCGTTCTTGGGCATCGAATTGAAGCTGGATGAAGCGCTGATGAGCTGGGTCCGCGATCGCGAGTCCGTGGTCGCTGGCATCCATGTTCCAGTGGACGTCGATAGGAGGATCCTCGCCGAACATTGACGTTGGTAGTCCAGACCAGACGTCATGGTTCAGAATGCATAATAAAAGCACCAATTATGGTTGGCCGACTCAAATTTCGCACCTTTTGAATTGCCGAAGAAATCCTACACGTGCTCCGCATGAGCTATATGCAAGTTCGCGCAAATTGGTTTACCAAACCCCGTAGCGGCGCCGGCGCCCTTGGCTCTAATTATAGACGGCTTGGCCTTAAAGAGCACAAAAGGTCAATATTTGTGTCTTACGAGTATCCTGGTAGCATAACAGACACCTTCGCTTTTGTCATGTCTGCGCATCGGGTCAAACTGTCGTTTTGTTCGTCTTGACGGTTCAGGTAAAAAAAAACTATAATTAGAAAATTATAAGTCCCTAAATTAGAGCTTAGGCAACGAATAAGATGTATTTGAGGTTCAGTCCACATTATGCACATGTTTAGTCCGGATTATATATTCTTTTTCGTCCCAAGTCCACGCATTTGCCAATTCAAGTTGACAGCAGTGTAAGGCAAAACCGTCTGAAGTAACTGAAGTAACCTACTACATGCCTCCAATATCTTTGTATTTTCATATTTAGAGCAATGCAGATTTAGTACAGGGCAAACTCAAACCACTGGTCAGTACAAGTAGCAGACTTATTCCGCCGGTGATATGCCACAAGAGCCGAAGTATGGGCTTGCCTTCAGCACGCGTGTGCTTAATGCACACGGAGTGAAGCGGGACTGGGTGCTGGTTACCAACTGCAACGGCATCCCTCCCAGTACTGCCCGCAACACCGTCCAGCGCGGAGATGCCGACGTCAAGAAGAGAGGCGGCGCGCGAGCGGCGAGCATGAAGTGTACTCCAGAAATGGAGGAGACACTCGTGGGCTACCTGAAGACAACTACCAGTACACACTCGCACAGATGCAGGACATGCTTGTGTACGGCTTCGGGGTGCACTTGAGTACTTCGTTGATCAGTAAGTAGTTCTGTGATAAGCTTTACACTGTTAAGAAGGTATGCATTTATGGTATTATACTGTAAGGACAGCTTTAGCTGGCTGAACAGCAAATGTCGCCTGATTCCATAGTCCACTCATTATGACTACCGTAACATCACGAAATTTTTACCTTTCGTGGCAGGTTGTTTCCAGGATGTCGACCGTATTCATGGTGTACACCACACACAGGAGTGAGCAGTTCTCGAATATATGAAAGTTATTTGGAAAATCAGGAAAAGCTAGCTGGAGTCAACTGTGCATTTTATCGTTGTAATTCAACATTTACTCAAAATCAATGAAATAACAACTGATGGATTGATTTCTTTCGTGCGTCGTGTTGCAAGTGGCTTTAGTTTCCGCTCTAAAGCACTCAAATCCTTCTTGTGTAAATATATAAGCATCTATATGCTGCATCGCTGGAGTGCTGACCACAATACGCTCGGTAGAGGGCGCAGCCCCCTGCCGAGCGCAACATTTTTCCATTCCAGCATATTTGTCATTGTGTGCCTGAAGGCACTAGATCAGGGTTTGAAAGCTATCACCAATTTTCGTGTTATATTATGCTCGCCTACTATGATCAGCGTTGCTGAAGTATGAGCGTGATGGTGTTTTGTCGGTTATTAGGACGAGACAAATTATAATATATATTGTAAGCGGACACAAGGCCGCGTCCTTGTCGGCCAACGCGCGATCGCCAAGCCCCCCCCCCCCATAAAAACAAGGGGGGGGGATAATCTACAAGTGCCGTGCGTAGTTTCCCCAGAAGTCGTCTTCGTGCACTACGCCACATGTCGTGACAGCACCAGGATGGAGGTAAACGCCGAGTTCGTGGACGCGGTGTACGACGCGGTCAAAGCCCACAACGTGTGCCGCGGCCACTTTATAATATTATCGTCATCGTCCTAGACAACGCTCCCGTCTACTGCCAGACGGAAGCCCCGTCCAAGAACACGAGGATTTGGATTTGTTACGCCTGGTCTGTACTCGCGCATGTGTAGCCCGACTAAGGTTACTTTTGCTCACGATTTTGCTGTACTATGAATATACTAAGGCAATGTCATGCAATTGTTGTGCAGGTTGCTTTAGCGTGTTAAAAGCTCGCATCAAGGCGTACCTGGAATTTTGAGCCACGAGGAGAATATTAACGTGCCGTACGGCTAAAAAAACGGAGCGGCGGATGCAGCTACTCGAAAAGGCCGCCGAGCAGTACATGCCCTGCATCAGCATGCGACTCGTCAACAAGATGGTTCGGCACTGTGCGCTGTCTGTCGCCGCGGCTATTCACAGCGAATCCATGGAGTATGGAACGTAGATGTTTGCTGTGAACTAAATACACGTTGATCTGCACTATTTCTCGACAATTGTTTTTTTTTGTATTTACGGGACACTCGGTCTTGCTTAACACCACTGTCAACTTGGATTGACAAAGGTGTAGTAACGTATTTCGTAACATTTTGGCAAAGGTATAAGCGATGGCGTAGAGGGTATCAAGCGCTTTTTTTGTGTTTCACTGAACATACAGCTTTGTAGCGAGAAATTACACCGAATTCATGCCCAATTACCAAACGGTTGGTGTGTTAATTCCGTTTCCATCTGTCTTTCCATGTGCTGTTTCATCGCAGCCATTATCACCTCCTCTGTTTCTCGTTCAGCACGCAAGTGATAGATGCTCTCCCGCATCAAAACCTTTGGCGCTGTACCATGTTGGAAAGCCAGGCGATCTGCAAGCTCGATGAGCCTGTCACCTTGTACTTGCCCGTGGTGTGCAGGTAACCCTAGGCTAATGTTATCGACTTTGACGTTTGCCGTATACACCACGTTTTGGAGCCGGTCATTCGGCTCCCCAGGAGCCTGGTTCACAATACGCAGTAGCACAGATCTACCAATCGTTGCCTGTTTAGTTGTACCATTCGCGAGGTCAAGCCGACTAGTTTATCTTCTCGTCTTACATCTTAATACGCTATATGTATCGGGGACGGCGTCATGTTGCAATGGGGCGCCGATCATGGAACCGATTCAAGTATGCACGTGCGCAGGCTTGCCGAATTTCTCGCTTAATGACTTAGTCTCTTGCTTAACTTGGCCAGGGTCGGTCACGGCCAGCACGTCGAGAACGCCGCGTTGCGGCGAACCTGCATGCTGTGTCCGGAATTAAAATTCGCTTCATGGCGCGGGAAAATGCCTGGTGTAGGTTACAAATACAAAACCATTAATGACTTGTATGTGTATAACGTCTATAAGAGCGCTCCGAAATTCGCATATAATATCTACTGGCCCGATCGTTTAGAAGAAGCATTGGAGCACCATGTCCATCATGTCCAAGTACGAGTCGCCCACGCCAGTCCATAGTACATCGGTACAAACAAGCCCGAAGCGCGATCGTTAACCATGTTATCCATAGAGATGACACACTGGTTGTAGCCACGCTGCAAACGGCAAAATGTGCTATCCAAAACCGTAGCGAAGCAGATTCGCTAGCGTCGGAATGCCTCACCCCAACAACCGCATTGGATTGTTCAAATTACCGCGATTGACGTGACGTAGTGGAACTGAAAACATATGAACATAAGAAGCCTCATTAAGTGCTAGCGAAAGGGGCGGGG
>JAIKVE010001347.1:0-12247 GCA_024679115.1 Phytophthora pistaciae
CTTTTCAGTTGGAGTACATGTGAGATAGCTGCAAACAATATTTTTTGGTTGGCGAGCGGGCGGGAATGCCGGTGAAGCTAGCTCCTCCATCGCAGCGATTGGTCACCAATTCGGCGGAGTGAACTGCTAGGATTTGGGTACAGTAGTATCTAAAAGTGGTGCCCATTTATGATTGACCAAATTGGATACGATGGATGGCTACGCAATCAGCTGAAAGTGTCGACAACAATCTTGGCCACACTTCACAACGGAGAGGAAAGATGCCACGAGGCAAGACACACGTGAAGGTCAAGAAGAATAAAAAAGGGAGTCGACTGTTGGAGGCGATCCAGAAGCAATTGTTACAGTTCTCTCCAAACTACCTGAAAGTGTGGTTTGCCACGGAGACTGACGGCGCGGACGGGAAACTGGTATGGTTGTCGTCCGACGCTGAAGCTGCGCAGAGACTCAAACTGGGGCAGATCCACCCACACATTGAGGCCTTGATCTCTGAAGCAGAGCTGGATACCACACGAGCCATCGAAACTTTGCTCAACGAGAAGAAACTACCAGACCTCGAAGACGGCCAGATTCACGTGCTGGTGCAAGTCCCTGGTCCTCGTCGCGACAGCTCGAAAGAGTGGCGTGAGAAGTTCCTTGCCAGACAATTCGCGCACCACCAATTGCCGTCTATCGAGTCGCTCGGTGACTTTGTTGCTCAAGCTCTGCCAGAAAAGATCCGGGTCCGTTCAAAGTATCTTTGGAGTTGGTCTCAGCTTTTCAGCCCGCAACTTCAGGAGAAACTTTTTGTGGTCGATAACGCGGCTCCATGCGAGGCGTTTACACTCAACGTGCTAAGTCGTCTGGTCAAATTGGCCCAATGCGGCGATACAGCGTGCGCTTTTCATTCGTTTTGGGATTCAATGTTTCACGACGTGCTGGATTTCGTGTTTCCACAAGCAAGCGCAATCCGCGACTCCGGCAGCGAATCCCTGACTTTTTGTTTATCTTGAACGACGTGTGTGTGTTTCGTGGTGAAGAGGAAGCGCCTGGTGTTGACCTCGGCTTGCCGGGTGATGAGCTTACAGGGAAGCTCGTGTGGAACTATGACAACATTCCGTATTTGCTTGGATACGCTGCTTCGGGCTACAGGGTAAACTTGTTTGCTCTACAAGCTGGTGGACGTGGGTCCTCGGAGGTGACAAAGCATCGGATCGGATCGTTCAATTTGGAGACTGTGGAAGAGCGTTTTCGAATGGTACTCGCCCTTTTGAATTTGTCGCTACTTTTTACCGGTATCGCGGAAGCTCCAGACCAGGATGACGACGTCAAGACAATTCACCGTCCAAGTGGTGGTGTTGTGCGACTCTACCCAGCATTCGTTACAAAGTATTATCCTGTTGGCGCCATCCTGTATCATCTAGCACGCGTGTATGGTGCTTTACGAGAAGGTGACGTGCCCAATGTCGATCATCTTACGAAGCTGGATTTCAAACTGAATATTGCAACCTTCGAGCCTCGTGGAGAGATCACCGCATCACCTCCTCGTGATTTGCCCACGCTGTTTGCAGCTGTGAAGGATGTTCTTCAAGCGCTCGTGGCTCTGCATCGTGTGGGGTGGATCCATCGCGATATTCGCTGGCCGAACGTGGTCAAACAGCGCGATCGTGATGCTTGGTTTCTAATTGATTTCGTCGATTCAGCCACCAGCCCCCACGCGTCTTCGAGTCGCGATCACCTTCGCGTAGAAGAACACGCTCCTGAAATGTTTGTTAATGGCATGCTTCACACGACGGCTGTCGATATCTGGGCAGTGGGCTATTTGATCGAATGTAGCCGCGTTGACTGGGATGCCGAGCCCAAAAGAACGGCGTTCCGTAAGGCGTTGATGCACCAAGACCCGGAAGAGCGACCCAGCGCAGAGCAAGCATTACGCGAGCTGACGGAGCTTCAACAAGAAGCGTTACCTGCGGAAGAAGGCCAAGACCAATCTTGGTTGGGCAAGCGAAAGCACTCGTAATGATGATAGTCGTAGCCCAAATGGGAACTGACTAACTGAATATTTTTTTCAGGTTGGACTTTGTTATCTAAACGCGCTAGTACATGTAGCTGCAAAAAGGTGCTAAAGTGTACCCGGGTGGACTTCGCCTCTAAATGTACTCGAAGTAGAATGCTAGGTTTACTTCGTACTACGTACAGTTTTCTTCTGCTTACAGTTCATCAATCCCCCACCTTGCAATATTGTTCAAGCACGCATCGAAACTTCTAGCTGACTTGGTGTCGCTGAGTGCTTGAGCCTCTACCATAACACTCTTCAGTTCCTTGACGCACCTTCGCATAATAACGCTTTGGCATGGATTCCATCCCACCGTCGTATCCTTCACTAGGATGAAAAGAGTCTCCTTCAGCGTATGAGCTTCTTTGGTAGATATAGGTGTACGTTTCTGCTGCCATCTCTTCACTTCTCCGAAAAATTTCTCTGCACGACGGCGGATATTGGCCAACTGATCAAGGTTCTTGGCGTTTGACGGGTCTGAAATTACTTCCGACATGTTCTCCAAAACTCTATTCATACCGGTCGCAAACAAAAAATTTAGGTGGTTAATGGCAAGGTCCAAGCAGTCTCGAAAAAAAACCCGCCTCCACACGTACCCAACAATGTGATCTCTCGCGGATAGTTTTAGTATCCGCTTCGAAAACTCTTGCATTGCGTTCACGATCAAACGATACATAGCTAGGTGCGTAGGCTTACGACGGCCTTCAGCTATCCATCGAGACATTTTGGTGAGAGCCTTGACAATTCGATCTCCACAGGTATCCTCAACATTCCCAGTCGTTTCCTTTTTGAATGCAACAAGCAGAAAAAGCAGCCGTCTGATTTGGTCGTCATGGGGTAGTATGTCAGGCCCACCTGCCATCGACGAAATGGCCCCGTTCTGCTTTGCACGTGTGACTGCTGCGTCAACTTTTGCCTTGGTACTGCTGGGCATTTGTGGACCACCGAGACTCTCACTTGTAGAAGATATAGCCTCCTTCAACAGCCTCGTCAACCTGTACACAAGGAATTTAAAATACACAGGTTAATGCCCAGTATCAGTAGGTATGACACAATGTTACAGTAAACCAAACAGAACCTCTTCAGATTGGACTTGCAAGCTGAGCTCGGGAGCCGATCCGCGTACGACTCCACCACAGCGGCGTACTCACGGTACAATCCAGCATACTGAGCTTGGTATTCGCCCTGGCGAACCCACCAACCAACTAGAATTTCCAAAGAGCAAGCCACATGAGCCGGCTGCTTAGCATCCACGTCCTCCTTGACCGATTCTTTCAACGCGGTCACCACATCTGGAATAATGAACGACATATTGATCGGACGGATGTCTTTGTTCACCAGTTCGACGATGGTCTTCAAGTACGTTGCCGACTTCCTCGGCACCGCTGCGCCCGTATTTGATTCCGTTGGCTTGGTAGCAGTCTTTGCCGAAGTGGGTGCAGCACTTGTGTTGGATGATGAAGTACTAAGCTTACCCTTCGTCGTCAAGGCCCTCCACGCTGCTTCACTGCCTTCCACATCATCGCTGTCCGACTCGGACGATGATCTCGAATTATCGTCGCCGTCAGACTCGGATGATGAACTCGACTCAGATCCGGACGCTGCTATTGCTCCCTTGGAGCCCGAGCCAACAGCAGCCTTGATTCGCTTTGTATTGCTGGATGTGCCCTTGCAACTCGCTCTTCCGTTGTCCTCTCCACCACCATTGGGCACCGGAATGACGACACTTGGCACCGTTGTCTCTTCCTCCTCCTCCACCCGCTTCCGTTTTCTCTCCACCTGCGCCACCTCCATCCCAACTGCGAGTTTCTCCACGAGACGCAGCAACTGGCGCTGCAGCTCCATCGCATTGTCTGCTGACGCCATCAAACTGTCACTGCGGCCGCCGGTTGACGAGTCCTGGCTCTGCTGCAGCTTCGAGACGGCATCGTGAACCTCCTCCAGCTTCGCAAAGGCTGACGTCACGTCGTCCAAAGTCCGCGCAACGGGCTGAAGCTCCTCCTCGAGGACGGCGTTGTAGTTCTCGTGCAGCTGCGGCGTCGGCACGCGCGCCAGGACGCGCTTGTACAGCGCCTCCATCGCGAACTGAAGCGATTGATTGGTGGAGTGAGTAAAATGCTAGAATTTGGGTACGATAGCATTTTTGGGAAAGATTATTTTGACTACCAAATTGGGCTCCCCTTGTGTTTCACAGAGCACTCTGCTAGTGGTATCGTGCTCCGATTAACAGTAGAACCACTTCATCGTGTTTTGCTGACAAAGGCTCGATTTTCTGTCGTTTTTGCGATAAGTACACAAGAAAGCTGTTGTAGTTGCGCGGGGTGGCCGCAGTAAAAGTAAAAAGTTTCCGTGTCATCATGGCAATTTAACTCACTACAGTACCGGGATGTTATTGCGTCTACAAAGACTCGTTCGAATATTCAGATGACTACATGAGGACAGTGAAGTGAAATTCTAAGCCTCCAATGGCACATACTATCGTAACCTTCACGCGTACCTCGAACTAGTTCGTAGCAGCATCGCGCTGTACGTGCTCGCTCCTACTGAAATTCTGCTGGCAGCGCCTCAACTTTCCACTTTGCAATCATTGCATAGCACGCTTCGAACTTTCCCCTTGATTTAATATCGCAGGATGATTGAGCATGCACCAATATGTTCTTCAGTTCATGGACACATTTGCGGATGATAACATCCCCACGCGGATTCCAGCCAGGCGTCTGATCGTTCAGTAGGGTCTGAACAGTTTCCATCAGAGCATGAGCTTCCGTGGGGGAGATGCACTTCTTCCGTCTCAGCATCACTTCCTTGCAAACTTGAGTGGCACGGTCATGAAGCCCCGACAAGGCATTAATGCTGTTGCTAGAGTTCGAAATCGTGTCCGACTTGGGTGCAGCACTTGTGTTGGATGATGAAGCACTGAGATTACCCTTCGTCGTCGTCAAGGCCTTCCAAGCTGCTTCAGTTCCTTCCGCATCATCGGCGCCTCCATCATCATCATCGCTGTCAGCCTCGGATGATGAACTCGACTCAGATCCGGACGCTGCTACTGCTCCCTTGGAGCCCGAGCCAACAGCAGCCTTGATTCGCTTTGTATTGCTGGATGTGCCCTTGCAACTCGCTCTTCCGTTGTCCTCTCCACCACCATTGGGCACCGGAATGGCGACACTTGGCACCGTTGCCTCGTCCTCCTCCTTCACCCGCTTCCGCTTCCTCTCCACCTGCGCCACCTTCATCCCAGCTGCAAGTTTATTCACTTCATGTTGCAACTGGCGCTGCAGCTCCATCGCATTGTCTGTCGATGCTATAATACTGTCACTGCGACCGCCGGTCGACGAGTCGTGGCTCTGCTGCAGCTTCGAGACGGCATCGTGAACCTCCTCCAGCTTCGCAAAGGCTGACGTCACGTCGTCCAAAGTCCGCGCAACGGGCTGAAGCTCCTCCTCGAGGACGGCGTTGTAGTTCTCGTGCAGCTGCGGCGTCGGCACGCGCGCCAGGACGCGCTCGTACAGCGCCTCCATCGGATTGTTGGAGTGAGTGAAATGCTAGAATGTGGGTCGAAGCCTTCGACCCACATTCTAGCCTTCGACTCAAAGGTAGTAGAATTTGGGTCCATGAAAAATTATGCCCAAATATGATTGACCCATAAGTGTGATGCTTCGCTACCTATGTGCTTCATTCTCACTGTTGTCAAGGAGCCTGCTCAAGTTTTCCCAAGTAAGAGTGGCATTGCTTTACGACCAGCTCTGCAGAAGAATCCCCGACAGATAAGCGCTTAAAGCAATATCCTCTCGCGGCTTCGTCACGATAGAAAAAGGAGGCCATGCTGCCTTCAAGAGAGTATCATTGAGAGACAAACATAAATGATTCTAAACCGCGCTGGAAGCGCTTGCAAGCGATTGTATTTAATTAACGTGAGCGAGGCTACGTCCTCAACAATGAAAGCAATACCTGCAACTACACTTTTGCTTGTTGTAGACTGCGGTTGAAGAAGCTCACGCTCTACTGGGGCGATTTTCGACAAGTTCGCTGCTCTTCTTCGTAACTTCCACCCGCCCTCAACCGTTGCTAGGAGAGCTCGATACTACTGTCGTAGCAGCAACTAGCAGCCAGCCCCGCAGATCACCGAGGCCACAACGAAACCTCTGGGCTAATGGCATCTTGCTGGCAACCTGCAATAGCTGCAGCGAGAAGGCTTGCTATCTAGCATACTGTTTCCAGTTGCAGCAGCGCTTCACTCGTCGTCCATCGAGAAGGACAACAGCTTCTTGTTACTGAGCGTCGGTCGATCAGCACGTTTGCGCTTCTTCTTCTTGGTTGCGTCCGTCGTCTTGCCCATCTGCACAACGGTCTGCCCCGAAGTCTTGGTCTTCTTCTTGTCGGTGTCCTCCTCCTCTCCATCTTCTCCTTCCATTTCTTTCCTCTTCTTCTCTTTCTTCTCCTCCTTCTTGGCCAGGTACTCGTCGATCGCCGCCTGTTGCACCTCGTCCAGCCCCTCGTCCTCCTCGTCGTTGGGCAGCGTCGCGAACTTGGCCTGGATGGCCGGCGGCTGGTGGTACTTCTGCAGGAACTTGGGGATCACGCGCGTGAACTGCGGCCCTTTGCCCTTGCCGCGCGCCTTGCCCTTGCCGCCCCCGCCGCCGGCGTTCAGGCCCCTCAAGCTGCCGTCCTCGCGCCAGTCGTCATCCATGCTGACAACTGCCCCAATAATGCAATATTGAAACGTCACCCAAAACGAGCAACCATTGGAACCAAAATACGTCAAGTTTGTATTGTAGTTGCGCGTTTGGGGTGATGGATATTGCAATTATTCATTTTGTTGCTAGCCGCACATTCCCGACAAGCAAGAAGTGGACGACGATGGCGCTCAAGGGCTACCTGTGGAGCCAGCGATGGAACATCCTGCTCACGACGCAAGCCATCTTCACGGTCGGCATCGTGATCAACCGCTACCTCGAGAACCAGGCCAAGTCGACCGCTACAACGGACCAGCCGCAGCCGCAACCGCCACAGAGACGACCGCTGCCTGAGCGTACGGACAAGTGAAAATAGCGATGAAAGCCAATGCTATCGCTGCTCTACCACATCAATAGACTTCTCTTCGCCTCAAACAATGACTTCCGTGCACTTGCCGCTTCGGCAGCGCGCTGCAAGGTGGCCAAGCTCTGCGGGAAAAAATGCGTCATTAAACATGCATGTATTGTCAATATATCGTCCATATACTACACTTCAATTACATATATCAACAATATTGATTATTTTTGTCATGCCGGGTCCCGTCGACAAGGAGCTGGTCAAGCAGCTTCGACTCGAACAGGAGGCCTGGTACGGCTCCGCATCCACTCTTTACAACGCTCTACACCTCCACCACTAACTTAATTCATTATCCAACTATTGCAGGGAAGCGGAGCAGCTCGCTGCGGGTTGCTCAGAGCCTCAAGCGCTGCAGTTCTGGAGCGTCGGGAAGCTGCTGCGCGTGTTGCAGGCCTCCAGATCCGCTGAGAATGCTCTGGAATCGCTGTCACAATGCGGAATTGAACGGCATTTGGTCGGCAGTGTGGACCCGAGGCGAGCGACGTCTCAACCGACCGCCGAGAACTCCCAGGCGGCCCCCACAGCGGACGCCGTGACGCACACGTCGAGTTCCGTGTGGCTGACGGGCTTCCTGCACTTCGGAGAGGACGTGGAGAGCTGTGACACGCTGCATCTGTGTGATAACAATACAAAGCTGCCGAGTTTCCTGCTAGCCCCGAGTCCGCAACTGGTGGATCAGTTGGTGCTGGTCAAGCGCTGGGTGCTGGTGGACAAGGCGTTCGGCGGCGTGCGAACGGCAGGATCCATGTTCCTTGAGGTGCATGACGAGAAGCCGGTACCGTTGATGCATATTGCAGGTGGGTTTAGTGATTGGGCACGGGAAAGAGTGATGGAGGTGCTGGAACGTAGTTTCCAGACGAAAGATCCGCCGATGTACACGGGAACGGAGTCGTGGGCTGCAGCTGCAGCGCGTTCGAGTGGAGATGGAGACGGTTTGGTAGCAACATCAGCTGATGGAATTGAGACGGCAAGAAAAGGCAAGAAGCGGAAGCGCGTTCACTGTGTTTTCGGTCGTGTGACGAGCGTGAGTCCGATTTCGAGGCAAAAAGATCGTGACAGCAGTCACTTCTTCGTGGAAATTGAGCATCCGCAGAGCTGCGATGACTCGACGACTCAAAGTGTAGCCACCGTTATGTTTACTGGCGTTTACAACATGCGCTGGCATTTGTTTCTCTGTCCTGGGAGAATTGTGCTGCTGACGGATCTGGTGAAGGTCCTCTCGCGTGAGTGTGAGATGTTCCTGCTTCAAGCGACTGTCGGCCATCGATCCAAAGACCCTGCCGAAGCTTCAAAGGACTCCCCGAAGACAACTGTACTCGTTTGGTCAGAGTCAGCTCCACCTCAAAGCGATTTAGCGCAGTGGATTGACGACTCTTTTCGTTGCTATTCGAAGAACTTTGCATCTCGCTGCTGTGGCAAACTTTTGGACTATGAAGGAAAAGTGTCTCGACTCCTGTGGGATGAGTGCATTGAACTTATCGGAAGCGATGGGACTCAATTTATCGTTTGCCTGTTTCACTTCCCGTATACGCACGAGTTGGTTCGCATCCGCAAAGACGCCACCATTCGAGTATGTGGCGCCCACGTTCTCCGCTGGCCAACTCCTGTAGGCGGGAAGCTAGTAATTGGATTGTGTCCTAGGAGTCACTTCATTGTCACTGCATTCAGTGATCCGAGCAGCTCGTGTATTGCCATGGGAACCCGGTCTCGTCGTAATCGGGCTCACAAGAAATGGTCAAGTTTGGGCGATTTCCATCGTCAATCGATGGCGCTGTCGATGTGGCTGCTGGAGGTTCTGGAATTATTGGATACGAAATTCATCTTTGGGGAAGACGAAAAAATGTTGTTGTTCGGTTCCTCTTCGTTATCATTTCCGCGGATTCGGCGACGGCAAGCTGTAGCGCATGTGGCCAAGAAGCTGAGCTTTGAGCTGGGTGGTGGTCACGATCAAACAGCAACAACACTCGGTGCTCTCTTCTTGAAGTGCCACTCTAATAATGCCGGAAGTTGTTTTACGATCCTGCTTCCTCCTGAAAAGCTATTGGCGTGTAGCCGAGTAGTGACAATTAGTGAGCTGAAAGACTTAGGAGAGAGCAAGGTGAAGGAGATGCTCAAGACGAACATTAGCGATGATGGTCCTTTATCCATACAGATTTCAGCTGAAAATCTGGATTGGTGTATTCTTCTTGGATGCATTCGGGGAAACGTCGACAGTGGAGATTTGGAAATCTATGATCGCACTGGGTCGATTTCGTTGCAATTACGTGGCGACACTGTGTCTACCGATTTTGATGGTGATCGCGGCGTGTACCTACTTCGTAGTTTTGATCTTATTGTTGAGGGCTACAATCGCAGCCATGATCTCAGTGCGGAGGAAAAGTTACCGCTGGTATGCTGTGTGAGCTGCTCAGCAGTCAATTTGGAGTACATCCCCATGCTCGGTGATGATGGAATCAGTTATTCGCCGGAGGACAAAACCCAAACCGAAGCCGGGGAATTGCTGATTATGGTGACCCACGTTGATGCCTTGCCGCGTTCTGATATTCGGCGGACTGGGTTGTTGCCTGAGTATCGAGTTGTGCATGGCATCGTTTGTCCTGTTGCCCAGGAGCTTCAAAGTGACGTGTTCATGAAGTCCGCTTTCGTTGCTGATATCCTGATCAACACTCGCTGTATCAACTGGTATATCCAGAAAGGTGGCTACTACCGGATCAAAGCAATCGAAGACACCCCAAATACTGAAACCCGATCCACATCCCATTTCAGTGTGGAAGATCAAGCAATTAGGGCCTCGATAGACTACTTGGATGCAAAATCCATCGCTGGAGGAAACAATGTCATGTGCTTCGACTCTCTGCGGCATTTTGCCAGCGCTGGTAGTGGAGAATCAAGCGAAGAACGTCCATTTCGAGTGTATCGTGTAGAACAAGGACGTGACTCCGTTGTTCCAGTCTTCCTTGAATGTGACAACTTCACGCAAACACGGTGCGAAGAGCATGGTGAATGCCAGACAAGTGAGCAAAACCTGAGTGGAATACTGGTTTCTCCAAAACTCGATTCGCTGTTGGGCAAGCTGTCTGCGCTTTCCACCAAGGGGCAGCAGTTCGTGAAACAAATCACCGTCAAAGTATCGATACCGGAACTCGTGGCTGTAAGTGTGCTCGGGTATTTCCTTCAGCAATTGGAAGCGGTCTCTCAAGTGCATGATTTGCTCCACCACCCACTTTCGATTCGATCTCAAGAATCAGTCGGAGATGACGGAGAGCAGCCGGCTGTGATGACAGTGAATCCGAATCTGCACAAAGCTCACCTTATCTCGCTCGTTGGCATGATCACAAAGAAGAAATATTACTGGCAGTCGACATCTTCCCAGCAACCTTCCACTGCAATTATTGGCGTAAAGCGAGCTCGAGACGGTGATAACGAGTCCGGTGCTGGTTATACTTCCAATCGGCGGCTGCTGTGCATCTTGCAAGTCCGCGATCTCCAGGACTTGGATACTCTGGAGATTCGCGTGGATGCGTCACGCTTTGGTCTTCTCGGCACGCTGCGATTGAACAGCGTCGTGGAGTTCTCACGGCTGCAGGGTTTCATCGCTCGATCCAGCTACAAGGTGTACTTGAAGTGGTGCCACCTGACAGCAGCTCGACCGATTTCTCAAGAAATCCACCTACCGATCCCATCAGACGCGGAGCTCTACGGCTCCATGCCCACGTCCTTCCTCAACGACCTGTACCATTCTTCCAGCGTTGACCGGAGACTGCGTCGATACGTGGTCGGAGTCATGCACGTCAGCTACGTGTTGATGAAGCGCAAGTGTGAATCTTGTCACCAGGCGTTGCAGCTCGTCAAGCGGCGTGGCTGCTGGAAACACCCAGAGCCACAACCCCGAGGTTCTTACTACCGCGAATGCAAGTGGAAGCACCAGCACTGGGCGATGTCGGACCCCGTCTTCAAGACACGCACGTACTTGGGCATCACCGCACGCTGTGTCATCGACGATGGCTCTGCCCAAGCTGAGCTGTTCCTGGAGAACGCCGTCGCGTGGGAGTTGTTGGCTTGTCCTGACGGCCAGCGCCAACGCTTTGAGGACATTCTGAGCCACTACGTGGAAGAGCTCAGCTACTTTTCGGGCCGCACAGCAAACGGCTCGTTCGCGACCAGCAGAGCCGAGCGGGAGCAGGAATACTACCAGAACGAGCTGCGGGCCTTCGTGGTGGACGCCCTTCCGTCCCTGAGGTCCGTCGTGGTGTTCGCCCAGCGGTTCTACAAGGCCAAGCAGCAGCAGGAGGGCACGTCCGTGCTCACCTTCGGCAAGGACATCCACCTCACGACCAAGACGGCGCCCCAGCCCAAGCTCGAGGCCAAGCGCGTGGACCGCCTCCATGTGCGCAGTGAATTGCAGCGACGTCTCGCGCAGCTGCGAACGTTATCAGCCGACTAGCAAGACGACAGACAGACACCGGTCGACGACTGGAGTCCCACTGTGCGACGACCCGATGGACCAAAATCATCTGAGAATTTCTTTCGCGTCGCCCGTTCGTCCAGGTTGCAAATCCTTCCCGCAACTCAAAAACCCAAGTTCACTTCAACTTACAACACATCTTTCTTTCACCAAGCCCCTAAAAGATCCCCAACTTGCAGCAACTTGTTGCAGCAAGCAACAATTTTACGCACGTTTGCGGCAACTTTCTCTAACGATAAAATAAAAGAAGAAGAAGAAAAACATTAACCACAAACCCGTCAGTTAGAGTTCTGCAAGTCAACTCGACGCTACAACGGGCTCAACTCAACTGAGTCCACAAGCGCAGCTTCCCGCAATTGTCCTCCTCCACACAATCCCCTCGTGTGTCTATCACTCCACCCACTTGTTGCCTTTGAAGCAACTCAACTGGCCATCGGATCCCGTTCCGCGCGCTGTGATTGGCTAATTTCCTTGCAGAAGCCCGAAAGGTCAAAGCGCACCCACGCCAGATCGGAAAGGGCCACTCAACTCAAGCCAAGGTTTAGAGAGAGAGAGAGACCGGTAGACGTACGTCAGACGGACAGATGCAGGGCCCCACGCCCGCCGCAGAGCCCGCGGCCGAGCCCCCGCAGCAGCAGAAGAAGCCTGGCTCCACG